>JAGDQP010004906.1:62242-81927 GCA_022664845.1 Lepisma saccharinum | reverse complement strand
GTGGGCAGGGCATGTAGCTCGGATGGGGGAAAAACGAAGATTATATTCTATCCTGGTTGGAAGGCCCGATGGAAAGAGGCCATTGGGAAGACCGAGACGTCGTTGGGAGGACAATATTAGAAGAGATCTTCGAGAAGTAGGTGTTCGTGATGAAAACTGGCTTGATACTGCCCAGGATAGAATCCAATGGCGAACGTTTGTTACTGCGGCGATGAACTTGCGAGTTCCATAAGCCATAGAGTTAGTTAGTTAGTTAGTTATGACTAAAAAGAAAAGCATGGGGGGGCGCCAATTGAAGAATTTATAAAGTGACTGTATGAGAGAGAGAGAGCGCGCTCCATACTTTTCTTTTTAGTCATGCATAAACAGAATTTGTTTAAGAAAAGTATGTTTTTAAAAAGTTTTGTTTTTATTATTATTTTTTCATTAAAGTTGTTGTAAAAGGGGAAATATGAAAGCTAAATCTCATTATTTTGAAAAATAAATAAGCAATAATATTATGAAATAGGCCTACATTAATTTTGCGTAAACCTGTGAAACGACCTTGGGAAATGGCATCTGTCCGCAGACCAGCGCTTCAAAACTGTGGCTCTAAATTACTATCCCATAATTTGCTGGTGAAATTTTGCTGCAACATTATTGCAAAATAAAGCAGGAATACGATTGATTTTGTTCCAGTTCAGAAAATAATTTAATTGCACACATTGTTTAAGGAGTAGCAACAGAAACGTTCTTCCATACATACTAAGCAGGTAGAAGGCGACAAATACCTCCAGAAGCTATTATGAAAATTGGAAAAAGAAAGTTTTTCCTTTTTTGCTTCACACTGAGAAAAAAGAAAAAGAAAAGTTATCCCACTTTCCCAGAAATTCAAAATCCCTCTCCTTTCTTCGTTTTTCTATGCTATAAGATTGCTGTTACCCGTCCTTGTTCCTCTCCTCCTCCTGTACATCGCAAACTCTCCATCACGACAGCAAGAGGACGATGTTCTTGTTTGGAATACCAATTCAGGATGCATTCGCTGCCGACGTGCGCGGTAGAAATGAACTTGGAAGGTAAGCCGAGTCTCTCTCTTTCTCTCCTTCTCCTTATATATATATCAAGAGAGAGAGAGAGAGAGGGGGGGGGGGGGGCAAGAGAGACCCAGATGATAGGAACTCTACTTTTCACTTTTCTCCTTTTAGTATTTTTAATTTTTTGAGTAGGCTTAAGTAAGAATCTCAGTCCCATAGAAACCATTAGCGGTTACCATGGAATAAAGACATGGCGGTTGTATGGGTAGAACGGGATGCTTGGAGTTTAAATATATATATATCTGTGGTTAGACTAACTAATTGGAGATTTAAAAATAAAAGACGAGATCCAAATGTTTCAAGAGCGATGTGGTTTGTGTGTAGGTAAAAACAGAGACAAAGTAGTGTGAGATTGTTCTAATTCCCTTTTATTTTGAAAGTAGAAAAGGTCTTGATGTTTTTCAGATACTTTTTTTTTTTTTTTACAATAAAATGAAAAGAGATTTACGAGGTGTGGTGGCTAGAAGCGTAGGTAAAGAAATGATGACAAAAAATGTGTTTTGTTCTCTCTTGTTTGTTTATCCTTTTCGAGTTTGCTTTAATTTCTTCTTCTGCTCCGTAGACTTAGTTTTCTGTCTCATACTGTTTGCGTTACACATTTGTTTACATATCTGATTTTATTTAATATGAAAGTTTTCCGGTATACCATAATATCATTAACTAACTAACTCTATGGCTTATGGAACTCGCAAGTTCATCGCCGCAGTAAGAAACAGTAGGACTTAAATTCGAAGTTCATCCAAAAAATAAAGAGGCTGTCCTAAAAGAAAGGAAATGTTCTAAAGCATGTTTCTGGAATAACAGGTTAAAATGTCTGCAAATGTTAGGATGTGTCTATGAAGCTATACATTAGTTTATTTTTACTTGCATATATCTTCAACTGATCGCGTGTCTGTTGCACCCAACATGGGTTCGAAACACCAGCAATGAAATGCATGCAGTATTGAATCAGTCAACAAAACAACACACCGTCAATGATACGAAGGATGACGCTCTAAGACATTCATATGAATTTGGAGCACCATAAGAAGTTTTGTGAGGGACAGCAGAAAGTGGATGTCTATCTGGTGCCTCCTCAGATCAACACCATCAAGACCACTTTGTCAGAGAACGAAAGAAGAAACACTCACGATATGGTAGATAGATAACAATAAAGCTTACCGTTGGTTAATTTGACGATACTGTAAGAAACCTGTTAGGTTTTACAGGGAGATTGCGCCAAAATTCATTATTCACGTGGTCAGTAATGCCAACATGTAAAATCAAGTCACCTATGGTTCTACATGGAGTATAAGTTGAAATGATGGTTCATTCGCTTTACTCCCTGATCTCGATCCCTGCAGCTTCAACTTATTACTGTAAACAAAAGGGGGTTTCATGTACGACGATTTGCATCTGGTGATCAACCAGTAATATCGTGGTGGATATTATGAGCAGTGGGTTCAAATCAATGTTCCATACATGGATGGGTGAATCAGAAAGTGCATTAAGATGAAAATAGACCAATTACAAAGATGAAGTGGTTCGTGTATCTTCTTGCACTTAAATTACTTATATTTATTGACCACAGAATGAAGACACAATAAATAGGTTACGTTATACGCACTGGTAGCCTCCTTATCGATGTGAAAATAAGTTTATACATTCAGTTATACGTAAATGACTCATCTTCCCCCCCCCCCGTCTTATTCACAATGAATTGAATTAATGAATGGTGTTTAGGCACCTTGGGCTCAGGCATCCTATTCTCGTCTGTATTTCTGTTCCAATCATTACATCTCCTTTCATACTTTTTCCAATATTACATTCAAATACATGTTTTTATATTTTTCTCTTCCAATGTTATCGTTTTCTGTTGTATGTTCCATTCTTTTTGTTTGCAGTTGCTCTAATTCCAAGTAACACAAAAATGAAATAAAAGAAGGCCTTTATTTGAATATCGCCGTATTTTCTGGAAGTTGTGGAAAAGATGATTTCCAGTTTTTACCTTGTAATGTCGTTCGAGTGAAGAGCAACTAATTAAATGTTATTGCATTCAGCACACGATGTTTTCACTTTCATACTATCAGCATCTATCCGTTCCTCCTCCTTTTTGAAAAAATAGACCCAACAACAAATATATAACCTCTTTGAAACTCTTAAATTAAAATCGTCTCTCCTTTTCTTCCTCTTGCACTCTCCTTTGCTTATTAGTTTCACGCTAGTGATTTTAATACCCGTCAATCACATCACCTTCACCCTGTGTAAGTCTGCTGTCAACGCCAGAAATGTAATTTTAAGCGAATACCATTTTTTCGACATCCATGAATGTTTTTTGTTTTTTTCACTATTACGTTAGTTATCAGTGCAAAGTCTAACAAATTATATTCTCATATGGTAACCTTTCACTTTATGTGCAACATGTAGCAACTGATTTTGATATTAACCACTCATACGCAAACAAGTTTTGCCCTTTTAAGTGCTACTTAAACCAGGTTCATCTTTTTTTTTTTTACTTTCTTCATATCTTTACCTGGATTTAAAATATATGTCCTTACTTATTTTCATTGTTTGCTTAGGTACCAAAGCTCCACTCGGAAGTATGTTTGTTCGTACTGATAATGTTCTTCCTGTTCTGTAAATATGCCGTTAAGGAGGCAGCAGAACCTACTACTAAGTACGTTTCAACTATACATTCAAGGCTACGTGTAAAATCTACAACTCTTATGTTTGTGTAAGCTTTGCTTACTAGTAGAGAAAGTAACATTTCTTTGTTTTTATATCGTAGGGCTAAGTTTGAAAACTCCTTGGAATTTGGCTGTTCCAAAACAATAAATTCAACAGCAAGTACAGAAATTGATTACTTCCTTATTAGTAACTTTCTCGTATTTGTTAAATTGAGTTTCTAGAGAATAACTGATCTGAGAAAGTTACCATGCACGATAGTGTTGTACTTGAATGAAACGAAGATTGCATACTGAAAGTATATACAATGTTATCAATTATTTGCGTGATATTATAAAATTTTAATCATTAACTACATAATCTATTTGATAGAAAAGTTTATATATATTCAAAAGAGAGTGTAGGTTTTGTGAATCCTCTTGAATCTTATGTGGTGACACACACACAAAGTGAGAAATTGCTCTACAGTAAGCAGTATTTTGCTGTCATTAGTACAAAAGTCACTGTTCTTTCAGCACTTCGACACAGATTATCATTACAACACATTTGTTCCATTTTATTTTGCAGTACCATACTATAAATTGGATGTTAATTTACTTTGTTTGCGTCAACGGCGACGGGCGCGGGCCTAGCTGAGATGTGATAGACATATATCATATTTCCAAACATAGCAATAAATGAACACTTCATGTGTATTTGCTGAAGCGTACTTTCTGCCTGTAAAAGAAGGAGCTACATACTATATTCAACTTTATCTTGCTGGCTAAGGAGGATATTTTGTTTTAGTTAATGGACAAGAAACCAACTACATTTTTACTTTTTATTTTGTATAGAAATATTCTACGAGACGATCTATCCTTTTCGAGTTGAATTTAGAGAGATTTGAGCATTTATACGAAACAGCCCTCTCTACAAGTACCTCTTACAATCTGCACTGTGAAGTCTCTGGATGAAACCATTCTTGTCTTCTTGCACTAGGTGAACGCCGTTATAGTTACTTATATAAGAGTCTCTGTCTCTCTCATCTCCTGTCCCGGCGGTCATAGTCACGTTACATTAGAGTCTCTATCTCTCTTACTTTCTTCTTACTTTACGGTAACTCATATAGAAGCTAAGTTCGTATTTGTTACTAAGACCATTAATCCCTACTAAATGTACAACTTAAAGTTCGCAAATATAATACGTTGAACTTTCTCGATAAAACTTTACAATGTTCACTTTTAGTCAAACGAAGAATAACAAGTTCGAAGTCATAGATGTAACTCGCATACCGAATTAATATGAAAGGTCTTTTTGTAATCTTGGATTTCATCAGTCCCCTTTCGCCTCCGTTGAGTCAGAGAAGGGAATGCATGAAAACCGGGATTTTCTTCCTTTCTCAAGGAGAGGTGATATTGTCATTTTAGGTTTGGGTTACGAGCATTTTCTCAGAACTATGGATATCGTGTAATACTTGTATTTTTTTCCTATTCGCACTAAATCATAGTGACCATGAAGTCTTGTCTTATATTCCTGGAAACCTGTCTGATACGAGGGTTAAGTCATAAGTCATGGCAACTATTTTTTTTCTTTCGGATAGGGGATACCATGCCTTATGGCATGGGCTGTCGAGTAGTCGCACCAGATGGTGTATATAAGTAGTCAATGCGTGCATGTCTGAGTACGCCCCGAAGTTCAGTAGGTAGGTGAGCGACAGTGGTGGTCCGGAATGAAGGTCACGAAGAGTAAACAACGTGCATATGTGGTAGTAGGATTTCTCCGCGGCAGAAATGCACGAAAATGTCACACATATTTACAGGAGACATTAGGTGCATGTGCCCTACCCTACCGACCAGCGGCGAGGTGGATAGCTGACACAGGACGCCAACTGTGTGGCAGATCGGCAGTAGACACTCTGCCCCGTTAGAAAGCCGCTGGTGGAACCACTCGACAGCCTATGCCATAAGCTTTCCAAAGTGTATCTTCTATCTGCCCTGTTATCCCCCATTCAACAGAAAAAATAGTTACCATATCTTGTAGCGACCCATTTTCGCTGAGTCGCAACATATCTTACCATCTAACCTTTGTTGTGTGTCTTTTTGTTCTTTTCTTTTTCGTGCTTTGTCGGCGATATTTTTCGTCTTAGGCTTTCTTCAAAGAATTTTATTTGTCATGATGACAATGAAGAATACCCATTCATTTTTTTTCTTTTTCATTATTGTATTGGCGGGATTTGATCTTTATTGCTTCTTCATTTTATTACTTTATTGCTTCTTCATTTTATTACTTAGTATTTCTTGGCATATTTTATTGCCTTATTTCCTCAACAATTTTTCTTTCGTTTAAAATCTTCAAAAACAAACAAAGAGATCTGATTGTTGTTTTATTACGTTAAGAACCTAATTGGCTAAGCCACACCCCCTTTCGCTCCGGGTCGTCTGGTTTGATCCTTTCCTCTGATTGGCTGTGTACAATCAGTACTTGAAACATGGAGACCGACGTAGGAAAGCTGCTCTAAAAAGGCTGTCTCCGAAAATTATATAAAAATTAAAGTTATAATGCAGTCTAATGTTTAAAGGTTTTATTGACATAAAGTAGCCTCGACTGTTGAAGATATCATTTTTGGGTGGCGGTATTCCAGTTTCTTCAGGGTAGCAGCTGAAAATTGATTTCTGCAATTGGTGTTTTACATCGTCACAATGGATGCCCCCGGAAGTATTCAACGGAAAATATTAGTGTGGTTCAGCAGCGTGTGAGGTGATTTCATATGTGTGGTGTGCAGTGGTTTCCCTCATTATTTTTAAATAAAAAACATATCATTTGTGATGCTAAGCCCCTATCTTCTGTGTGTGAAAGTGATTTAGTGAAATTTTCAGCATGTCAGTGGTTGGTGGCTTTACTAGTGGAAGTATGTGTGAAGTGGACACGTCCGCCTAATTTGGTATGCGTTACGGGTCGTTTTTCTGTCAGGTAATGTATGATTATTATCTTGAAATTCCTCTTTCTCTCCCAGCAACCCAGGTTTGTTTCACCTACATTTAGATAGAGAAATTTCAGCACATTAAAAATTTTGGTTCGAATGTGTTGAATATTTTACCTTGCATCATAGTTGATGCTACCTTACAGAATGCCCGTTATTTTCCTATTCAGCATTTTTGCTTGCTCTTTCGGAAACTGGTATGTTTTTAATTACACGAAATTGCTTCAACATGTCCGTTTTATCAAACGTAAGATTTTATCGATTCTCTGTTTTATTCCGGTAACCAGCAAAGTCAAAGCTTCTTCGTTGCGTTAGCAGCCGTAAGCCAGTTTTTGTTCATAGAAATTTGTGTTGTTAATACGTAACCCAACCAAAGTATAGCAAGATTGTATTATCAGAACGGAGGTTTAGTCCTTGTGCCAGACAAGTTGTTGGAATAAAATGGGGGAACCAGATGAAACTTTCCGCACTTGTACACTGGCATGTACTGAGCACGAAAATATGTGATAGACATTCCAAAAGAGTAGCTATCCAAGATGGCGGCCATTCAAAATGGCGCCCGACGCTATGTATTAAAGTCAATAAAATCTCGGCAACGAGTTATCCAATCTCGATCATTCTTCTTATAAATGGAATATATTTTTATTAGCAACATTCATTTTTATGAGCAATATTTTCGTAAATCCAACAATTTTTAAGTTAAATGTAAAAGAACTTTCATTTCAGCCTAAAATGTTTTCTTATTTAATATTTTACTTTGAAACGATTAGTTTTAGATAAACCTATGTCCTTACACAATATATATAGCGTGTAACTTAGGCTTTAATTTAAAAAAAGATCAATGAAATCCGAGAAGTATAACCAGAGATATGGACAATTGTTTGAAAATTTCTGCAGTACGAGCTAGCATTATGGAGGCACTAATGCGTGTAGAAGCTACATGATTTTTTTTTATAAAACAGAGGCACCAGATGAAACTTTCAGCACGAAAATACTTGATGGACATTCCAAAAACGTAGCTATCCAAGATGGCGGCCATTCGAAATGGTGACTATCGCCAATTTTCAATGGCATATATCCGCATCGCATATTTCGTCTCTAAGTTATCATATTTCGATGGTTTCTTTTTAAAATGAAAGATAATTTCTTTGAGTTCAATGAACAATATCTTCATAAATATAATATTTTTTCACTTAAATATAAAAATTTTAATTTTAACCGAAATCATTTTTATTAAATTTTTTACTGAGGCAGATCTTAGGTTTAGGCGAAAAATTCTTTTCAAAAAAGGAGGAAAAACACAATTTTATGCATAATATTTTTCTTATTTAAATTTGCATAATATTTTCTAAAAAATATGATCTGAAACAGAGCAGTTACTGTGTATTTCTGTAACAACTGCAACGCAGGATGGCAAGTACAACAGTTTCTGGTGCAAATGCTCCGGTGATCAAATTTATGCATAGATTTCCTTCGCTGTCCTCTCTCCATTCATACTTTTCAGCCTCTGGTATACTTAAGAGTATTTTCCAAGTTTTCGTATCTAAATCCCTATCTAGAAATTTGCGCGTTCCAATGTATCCTTGTATGATGATAGTTAGCAGCAATCGACTTCACCCACCTTTGGATGTAAATAATTTCATCGCAGCTGATTGGCACTTCCAATTTCTGTTTTCTTGGAATACATGTCACAAGTAAATTTCCAATTGTCGTGAATAACTCATCTGGAACAGTTCACTCGATTCCTATGCTTTTGAATGTTGTGACATTATTTGTGCTGCTCCAGTAAACTTTTTGATCTTTCTTTGTCCTGCAAATGCATTTACACTGTCACAGCCTGACCTGAATGGAACCTTATTACAGCTGATTCTACTTCTTAATAAATTTCTGAGACACTTTGGCCAATATCAAGTACTTTCAGTTAGTTTCTAACACCTTTCACATGCATTTACTTGCCTTAACCTGTTTGTACAGCACAACAGAAAACCAAACTTTTTATTAGTAGCGATATCTTAGGTCCAGATTATCGGATATTGTTGCCCTTTTCTTCAAATAAAAGTATATATTAGAGAAGAAGCATCTTTTGAATTTAATTTTAAGACGTTTAGGCAACTTTGGGTCAAACACGATTGACGATGAGATGAATTGGTGGAATAAAGAAACTGGGAGGAACGGGAGAAGCCCGAGAAAAGCCACGCATACGGTGTTAGTTCACCACAAAGTCCATATAGCAGGGGCAGGGGTCAAACCGACCACCCCTATAATCAGAGGTGAACAATAATATTTTGGGATGCCTCACATGTCAGTGTAAATAATTTTCGTATACAAAAGAAAATTGTCAGAATTATTATTAGCATGAGCCCAGGTCATCATGTAAAAATGTGTATAAATCTAAAAAAAAATTCTAACAGCTTCATGCCTAGGTCTATAAATTTATAAGAATGTAATATTTACAAAGAAAAATAGTCTCTTATTAACTCGTACCACAAATATTCAAAATTATCATACAAGGCAAAATAGAAACATTATTCCAGAAAGAAAAAAATTCTCAACTACTCATTCTATACCTTGTCCATTTACTCATAGTGGGTGACCTTGAATAACTAAAAACAACTGCGACAGGGCAGCCAATGAGAAGGATAATTTTTGGGGCCATTGATTCTGTGAATAGGGAAGAAGCAGCTGGGAGTTCAGTGTTCTTTAAGCCGTGGAAGTGCGAATGTCTTGTCCGTGGAGCATTGTTGCCAAGTTTAGCGCAAGATCAACGTAAAAATAATTCACGAGTAATTCATAAACAAGGGCGAGAAATTATTTTTAGTGTTTCCAATTTTGTACATATATTAATAGTAACTTGTATTTATATGGCAGTAAACGATGGGGACCTGCCTCTAAATAAAACAACCTATGTTAATTTTGTACATATATTAATAGTAGCTTGTATATTTCTATGGCAGCAGGCGAGGGAGTTACTACTAAATAAAACTCCCAGAGGGGAAACTATGCGTAGTCACTTCCACGTGGTGTTTCCTGGGTAATGCCAAGAGCTACGCTCAATCTTATACTAAACAATTTAATAAGGCTCTTTCTTTTAGTGTATAATTAAGTGCAGAATACACTTTCTTTAGAAGAAATATGAATTTATGTAATGCATGTTTTAAGCAAAGAACTAATTACGCTCTGGCACAACAGAAAACGTCCCAACATTTATTGTTTATCACTCATTTAATTTATTTCGTCAGTTATTTGTAATAACCACAATATAGTTCGAAGGCGATTTTATCGAAGGCGAATTTACATTGGAAGCTAACAACCACGTTGGGCAATCGGAAAAGACAATTAGGAACGAAGGAGGAACTGGCCTTCAAGTAAGTACTATTCCTACATTTACCTGGTAAGACATAAGAACAAGGAAAATTTTCACTAAGGATGGCCGACTCCTGTATTCTATACAAGGACTTCGTGATTAAAGATAGAGTACGCTACCAAGACTCTAAACCTCTCGAAAGAGTATGCCATTTGTTCTTAGGGTATAAAAACATGTTAATAAGATCGTTGAGTAATGACGAGAAGTATTTCAACGGTCAGACGATTGCACTTTCCATTTTTCAATTTCAATCCGGAGTAATACTACCTTGAACAGTGGAAATACAATCCAATCCGTTTAAAGTAATTTAAACATTTCATTCTCTTCGTAGTGCCCGACGAAATAATTAAACTGAATTTTATTTAAGACCTTTTGGCAACTTGTTCACTGTGGGTGACTGGTAATCAAGGGTTTCGGGTTCGATTTCCAGTGAGGGCACAAGTGGTTCGGAAATCACGTTAAACTGTAGGTCCCTTCCTTAGAACGTCATCTTCATCTGATGGAAGTTAATGGCAAATCAACATCGTTTCACCTGGCTCAGCAACCTTCGGGTCAAGACCTGCCTTCGGGCAGAACATCCATCATCACCATTAGGCAACTTCGGCTCAGGTCGGATGGATGATGATGAAGGAATGAAGAAAGTGGGAGGAAAGGAAATATCCCCGAAAGAACTCATGCACTGTATTTGTCTCATGGGATGAGCCTGGACGATCCCTAAAACCTCCCGGTACCACCCATTTGGGGCTGAAACAAAAAGACACACAAAATGACGGACATACCTTTCTATCATTTGTGAAAATTTTGTGATTCGGTTAAAAAAGTCGTAACTTTTGAACCGCTCCACCGATTTTAACGTATTATACACTATTTGAAACGTATTGAAGCGTAAAATAAGATCCAGTAAGTTACGGCCGCCTATATGGTCTGGGGTCAGTGCTATCCTAAAAAATGTGAAATCTTGATATTTTTTTCAAAGCGCCCTAGGGGGTCCCAAGGAGATCCTACCGACCCAATTTTTTTCCTGTCTTAGTATTGGAAAGAGCTTTCAAATGTAAGTTCAAGCATCAAAATCGGACTTATACTTCGGTAGATCCGAAACTAACCGTATACTATCTGAGTGCCGCTAACAGTTTCCTTTGCCAGCGTCACTCGAAGAACTGCCGTTCTTCATGATACACTATTTGCTCGACGCTGTACCGAAAGGAATACAGAAATTGCCTCTCTTACGTTATTCTGAAAGAGGTGTTGCACAGTGAATCTTTTATAAGTTCACTCCACTTACACGTAGTTCAGGTTGCAATTCCTATTAATCCCAGTATTTCCAATACAACGGCGTTAACCTGAGATCCATAGTACTGCCTAGTCGTAACGATACCCCTACAACTATTTCGTCATGATTAGAATCAGGGAAAGAGGAATTATCACCAGGGATAAGCAATTGAACAAATCAACTGAGATATATTAGTGATTTTCCGAGAGCAGTGTTACACATATTTTCGAAGAGAACAATACTTTTCTCATTTTCTTAAATCACAAAATTAGGTAAAGATCACAGGAGGTCCGTGATATCCACATGAGATAGATAACCAGTAAGAGAGTTACAACGATCGAAGTCAACGCCGTTACATGTTTATTCCCCCTTAAGAGCCAAACAAAGACAAATCCTACCACTGGACCAGAGCTGAAACCAGGTCACTTTTGGTGACCCGGCCTAACCCGAACAATAGCTACCCAGAGACCTGGTCCAAACCTTTACTCGAATGACCCGATTGACCTGGTGACCCATTTCAACTCTGCACTGGACCAGACTCACCAACTGGAAGTAACTGTGTTATCTTTCAGCTTAAGATTGGGATTATTTTACGAAATCCAGGGCCTTTGATAGTTGGTATTGCTGACCGAAAAGCGGCATTAGCGGTCAGAAAGGCTCGAAGCTACAGATGGCTAATCTGCTGGTCATTCAATATTTTGCAGACTAGTTTTCGATCAGCTCCCCACGTCGGCTGTAGTCAATCATTACATTATTTTCTAGGGCTTGATATGCATTCAGCAAATATAAGACTTATCGCGTGTTCTAAAACTCGAGGTGATTCTTGAGTAGGGTTGCCACCTTTTGATGGCTTAATTATGGGTTATTGGGCAAAAATTATGGGATAATCCCAAAAAATACGGGACAAATCTGAAAAACCTAAAATGAAAGTAACTAGTTCGTCCATATACAATAGATTAAAAGTTCATTCGCCTGTGTAGTACATACAGGTTTTGACCTGTGATACATAAGACTTGTAAGTGTCTCTATAAATGATACATGATCTAATAATTTAAAAAAAATGTAAATTAATATCACTATAAATTATTACAAAATGAGTCATCACTCAAATAATAGTTAACAGCATAATAATCCTTATTTTCTTTCAGATTTAAATGTATTAATATTTTACATGCTCTTACGGTATTTCGGTAATTCATTGTATAACACAATCTGGTACACGAATAGTAAATACTATAATCTGTCCATTGCCTTACGGCGGATGAACTTCGAAGGAGCCATATCCAATTAAATAACTTCCGACGCGATCGGAGAGTTTCGATTTTGTTCGTGTTTTCCTCTTAGCAAAGTTTCATCTGCTTCCCCCAAATCTGGATGAGTTGTATAGAGCAAGTATGAACAACGTTGCCGCATCTACGCTCGGTAGTTTCAGCTCAATGTGACAGATTTCAAATACATTCTCGTTGTTGCTAACTTATACATGAGAAAGAACGTAAAACGTGAATGATTCTGGAAGACCAAATACTGTTTTAAAAATATAAGTTTAAATTTACAATGAAAAATCGTATTTTTCTACTTCTTCTACATTTTTTTACAAACACTGAAGATATATTGTTAGTACAGTCCTTAATTATTTTGTGGGCCGCATTCGCTCAATGGTAGAGCGCTTACCTATCACCAGTTCGATCCAGGCTCGCTCCATGAGACAAATACAGTGTATGAGTTTTCTCGAGGGTTATTTCCTTTCCTCCCGCTTTCTTCATTCCACCATCATCATCCATCTGGCCTGAGCCCAAGTTGCCTAATGATGATGATGGATGTTCTGCCCGAAGGCAGGTCTTGACCCGAAGGTTGCTGAGCAAAGTGAAATCGAAGTTGATTTGCCATTAACTGCCATCGGATGAAGATGACGTTCTAAGGAAGGGACCTACAGTTTAACGTGATTTCCGAACCACTTGTACCCTCACTGGAAATCGAACCCGAAACCCTTGATTACCAGTCACCCACAGTGAACAAGTTGCCAAAAGGTCTTAAATAAGATTCAGTTTAATTATTTCGTCGGGCACTACGAAGAGAATGAAATGTTTAAATTACTTTAAACGGATTGGATTGTATTTCCACTGTTCAAGGTAGTATTACTCCGGATTGAAATTGAAAAATGGAAAGTGCAATCGTCTGACCGTTGAAATACTTCTCGTCATTACTCAACGATCTTATTAACATGTTTTTATATTCTAAGAACAAATGGCATACTCTTTCGAGAGGTTTAGAGTCTTGGTAGCGTACTCTATCTTTAATCACGAAGTCCTTGTATAGAATACAGGAGTCGGCCATCCTTAGTGAAAATTTTCCTTGTTCTTATGTCTCACCAGGTAAATGTAGGAATAGTACTTACTTGAAGGCCAGTTCCTCCTTCGTTCCTAATTGTCTTTTCCGATTGCCCAACGTGGTTGTTAGCTTCCAATGTAAAATCGCCTTCGAACTATATTGTGGTTATTACAAATAACTGACGAAATAAATTAAATGAGTGATAAACAATAAATGTTGGCACGTTTTCTGTTGTGCCAGAGCGTAATTAGTTCTTTGCTTAAAACATGCATTACATAAATTGATATTTCTTCTAAAGAAAGTGTATTCTGCACTTAATTATACACTAAAAGAAAGAGCCTTATTAAATAGTTTAGTATAAGATTGAGCGTAGCTCTTGGCATTACCCAGGAAACACCACGTGGAAGTGACTACGCATAGTTTCCCCTCTGGGAGTTTTATTTAGTAGTAACTCCCTCGCCTGCTGCCATAGAAATATACAAGCTACTATTAATATATGTACAAAATTAACATAGGTTGTTTTATTTAGAGGCAGGTCCCCATCGTTTACTGCCATATAAATACAAGTTACTATTAATATATGTAAAAAATTGAAAAATACTAAAAATAATTTCTCACCCTTGTTTATGAATTACTCGTGAATTATTTTTACACTGATCTTGCGCTAAACTTGGCAACAATGCTCCACGGACAAGACATTCGCACTTCCACGGCTTAAAGAACACTGAACTCCCAGCTGCTGCTTCCCCATTCACAGAATCAATGGCCCCAAAAATTATCCTTCTCATTGGCTGCCCTGTCGCAGTTGTTTTTAGTTATTCAAGGTCACCCACCATGAGTAAATGGACAAGGTATAGAATGAGTAGTTGAGATTTTTTTTCTTTCTGGAATAATGTTTCTATTTTGCCTTGTATGATAATTTTGAATATTTGTGGTACGAGTTAATAAGAGACTATTTTTCTTTGTAAATATTACATTCTTATAAATTTATAGACCTAGGCATGAAGCTGTTAGAATTTTTTTTTAGATTTATACACATTTTTATATGATGACCTGGGCTCATGCTAATAATAATTCTGACAATTTTCTTTTGTATACGAAAATTATTTACACTGACATGTGAGGCATCCCAAAACATTATTTCATAGCTAATAAGAACATAGAATGTTACGTAAATATAATAAGAGCAGAGTTTCTCAAGAGACTGCACCTTGTAATATATTTAAGCAGTTACTAAAACACGCGGTGGCTCAACGGTTAGAGCGCTCACCTCTGGAGCTTGGGCTCGTCAGTTCAAACTCTGCTTGTATATGTGGATTCTGTGGAGGACGAACACCGTATGCGTGGATTTTCTCGGGATTTTCCAGTTTCCTCCCACATTCTTCATTCCACCAATCATACCATCATCATCCATCTGGCGTGAGCCAAAGTTGTCTAAAAGTCTTAAAAATTAAATTCAAATTCAAATCAGCGTACAAAACCACATTTTCTGAATCCGTGAACTGGGACAAATCATTGATATACAAAAGAAATAATATAGGTCCTAAAATAGAGCCCTGAGGGATGCCTTTGTTAATTTCAGTTACTGAGGAATTTAATCATATACTACCTGCTTTCTATTGCTTAAGTACGATAAAAACAATCATATGACACATCTCTGACACCATTCTGATATAGTGTCTTTGATAGTTAAATGATGCATATTGTCAAATGTCTTAGAAAAATCTATAAACACACTTCTGGCATGATGACTTTTATTTAGGGTATCGGAAACATTTTTATAAAATCACACAGTGCAGTATTGATACATTTTTCTTTTGAAAACTATGTTGGCAAATGGAGAGCAACTTGTGTAAATAGAAAGTTATTTAAACTTGCCAACATCGCGCCTTCAAATATTTTTTAAAATATTGATAAAATAGGAATGGGATGATAATTTTGCCTGTCTGTAATATTCCTTTTCTTGTGTAAAAGAATAACCTTAGCAGTTGTTAGTCTGCTTGCGAGAACACCTGACTCAAAATGGCGATTTATAAGATTACAAAGCTTGTTTGCAATTAAGTGTTTGCACCTTTTAATAAGAATAGGCGGAATTTCATCCAGACCTGCAGATTTAGTATTGGACAGCTTCTGAATGCTTCTGAATTGGTGTATAACTCTTCGATTGTAACTAGAGTTACAAACATACTTTGCTCTAAGGAGAGGTTTGTTTATTTAGATACCTGATTCCACGTTGTGCGGAAACAGTGTTTGAAGACTACCCGCACAATTATAAATCTCCTACTAACACTCCAAAATCAGTGGGGTGAGGAAAAATTGATATTTAATTTCTTTTAATCGCAGTTGGCATAAATATCTGTTATCAGCAATACCAGAACACCGAGCCGCCCCGCCGCGCCGTAGCTCATTGGTAGAGGGTTGGCGTAGCATTCGGGAAGTCGTGGGTTCGATTCCAAAGGCCGAGGTTTTTCCTCAGTTACACCAGGTAAATGCCGAGATGGTATCTTCAACATAGACCCTGGCCGACACCTTCCCCAAATTCTTTCCCCTTCCCTATTCTAGCCTTAGCCTTACATACCCACCCATGCATTTGGTTTATATAATAAATAAACTAAAAAACTTGGAAATTGTAATATTTTGACGTTTCACAGCGCAGTTTTCATTCCTAGGGAGGCATATGTTTTTTCAGTTTACTTTGTTAAAAAGACAAGCCATTTAAAAAGATATACAATTTTGGAAATGTCATATCAACCGAATTATTGCGATATACGAGGTGTGTTCAAAAAGTATCGAACCTTTAGTTGGCAAAAATACATTTATTGATTTGAAAATCCGAAACACTAATCCCCTTCAAAGTAGTCTCCTTGGTAATGCACACACTTCTCCCAGCGCTCCCGCCATTGTTGGAAACACGTCTGGAACGCAGTTTCTGGAATGGTGAGCAACCGTTTTGTCGAATTCCGCATGATGTCTTCTCTTGACTCTAAACGGGTCCCTTTGAGCTGCATTTTCAGCTTGGGAAACAGCCAAAAGTCACACGGAGCCATGTTGGGTGAGTAGGGAGCCTGACGAACCACAGGAATGTTGTATTTGGCGAGGAAAACCTGAATCAAATACGCAGAATATGCCGGTGCGTTATCATGTCGGAGCTGCCAAGTTTTTGCTGCCCACAGATCCGGTCGTTTACGCAGCACATTATCACGAAGGCAACGAAGGACCTCCTGGTAGTACTTCTTTGTGATGGTTTCGCATTGTGGGGCGTACTCATGATGTACCACACCACGGGAGTCAAAGAAAACGGTCAACATGACCTTGACTTTGCTGCGGACCTACCGTGCTTTCTTTGGTCTCGGGGATGACGGATGTTGCCACTGTGACGACTGCATTTTGGTTTCTGGGTCGTACCCATACACCCATGTTTCATCACCTGTGATCAAGGTGTTCAGAAAGTTGGTGTCACTGTTTGCATTGTCCGGCATATCCTGTGCGATTTCCAGACGCCATTGCTTCTGCTCTTTTGTTAGCAGTTTCGGTACAAATTTCTCGGACACTCTCCTCGTGCAAAATTGAATGTACCGATCCGCAGCTTACCCTTGTCTCGTTCGCAATTTCTCGGACTGTGATACGACGGTCCTGCAAGACCAGAGTCCGCACTTGCCCAATGACATTGTCATTTCGGCTTGTTGAAGGCCTACCTGAACGTGGTTCACTGTCCACTGATGTGCGACCATCTATGAAGCGGTTGTATAATTCCTTTATGCGTAAGGTGCTAGTGGTATCGTTCCCGAAAACCTGTTGAATATTGCGAATGGTTTCCGCTTGGTATCGCGAAGCTTTTGGCAAAATTTGATGCAATATCGCTGCTCAAGTTTTTCTGTCGTTTTACAAACACTGAAATCCGGCGAACGCTCACTACATGTCTTCACTCGTTGGCGGACTGCCAGCAACTGATGCTTTCTACGAGCAGGAAAAAATCCACGACTGTGTATGAGTGTCCCCTCTACATCTACACTGAATAAAGTCTTCCGCGCTTCAATGGTTTACGCGGGAAAAACTAAGGTTCGATACTTTTTTGAACACTCCTCGTATACTTCAATTTGACTACGCACCTACTCACCAACATACCAGAAATGACACAGAGTGTAGTCCGCTATAAAAAGAAGTGAAATATGCTCTTCCAAAAAACAGCGACTCAATCACATCATGACACCAATCTTTCCGCATGCTATAACCAGCTTCTTATGACGTTCTAAGAGAGGTTTACTTAAGGCTAGTGTAAAGCAACGATCTCCAACAAAAGATGGTGGCACAACCTCTGTATATGTATGTCTATTGTATTTTTATCGTTTGCAAGAAATTTCAATGCTGCTCCTACAAATTCAAGCCAAGAGAGTTCTAACTTCCAGGGAAGAAAGTTCATAACCAATTCAAGAGTTCGAACAATGCTAATTTTTATTTTCATTTTTGATCAAAACCTATAACAATGAAGCTCTTTCAACAATGAACAAAAAAGAAAATTAAAAATCGGTATTGTTCGAACTCTTGAATCGGTTATGAACTATCTTCCCTGAAAGTTAGGACTCTCTTGGTTTGAATTTGTAGGAGCAACATTGAAATTTCGTGTAACGATAAAAATACATTAAACATATACGCAGGTAGTGCTGCCATCTTTTGTTGCCGATCGTTGCTTTACACTAACGATAACAGCTTCTGAAATCTGAGCGAACAACAAACTGCAAGGTGAATTTCAAGCATTCAACAGAGCTAGGAAGAAAAGTTATTAACGTCTGCGTAAATAAATAAACAGAGAGAAGTCCTCTCTGAATACAAACGAGCAAACTACTTTCAACAGAAACAAGGCTTCACTTAAAAGATTCATCAGACAGACTAATGGTTTTTGGTAAAACATTTAGGCGATATTCGAGCTCCTTCCATTAATGATTAACGACGCTACGTATCAACAAGCCCAGCAATGATTCCCATCTTTAGTTCTTACATGCCAACGACCCAAGATTTCAAAACTCGGTCTTTGATAAAAGCCTAGAAGAAGACATCACGAACGTTGTTATGTCTGGTAGCTAATCTATGAAGTCACAACATCCAACTCATCTACCTGGAAATAACTCACTTACAAAATCCAAAACCATCAATTCTCACTGATGGTTTTCTCCCTAGTTGATTTTAAGGTCCCGTGTGCAATTTCGTGAAGAAATATTGAGAATGGTGTCATATTATTCAGATGGTGGTGTACATTCAGAAAAGTGATGGTGGCTATTTCAGTTCCGCGACTGGGGCCAGGAGAAAATTATTAAAACACAAAAAATTCGCTTTAATCAAGATAAATGTGTGCTGGGGCATTAAAATTAGTCTTATTATGTTCAGTTTTAAGTGTAGCAACATCATAAAGATTATCCAAATAATAACCCAGATTTTAAATATTGGGTGGGGGGTCGAAATATAAAAGATAAGAAAAAGTTAATTTTATTAGCAGTTTCGTTTCTTAAGATTGCGAAGAACAGCTTTTCTAACATTTGGTCTACATTTTGATGGAGCTGCTTGAACTAGAAGTGCAAATAAACGGGAGGTGTACATATAATGCACACATAATGTACACAACGTATATTCACCACCACACATAAGAAAACAGATAAAAATGGTCCTAGACAGTGCGCAAGCACGGTAAAATGACTGCTACACAATAAACCACAAATTAATACGGTAAATATACAATGGAGGTTGAACCACTACATTCCTCAATGAGACAACAGATGTAACGGGAGACATTCTAACTAACTAACTAACTCTATGGGTTATGGAACTCGCAAGTTCATCGCCGCAGTAACAAACGTTCGCCATTGGATTCTATCCTGGGCAGTATCAAGCCAGTTTTCATCACGAACACCTACTTCTCGAAGATCTCTTTTAATATTGTCCTCCCAACGACGTCTCGGTATTCCCAATGGCCTCTTTCCATCGGGCCATCCGACCAGGATAGAATATGATCTTCGTTTTTCCTCCATCCGAGCT
>JAGDQP010004906.1:0-56690 GCA_022664845.1 Lepisma saccharinum | reverse complement strand
CATCTCTGAGACTTGCCGATGTCATTCATCTTCAGCCTCAGAGTGGTCATGGTGATGCTGCTTCCCCTCACCATGATATTTTTGTTCGGGGTTATCTTCCCCTAGCCTTTGTAGATCCCTCTACTAACTGCAAGGCAGCAGTACTGGTTTTGGTCCGCCCCGGAATATTTCCGGTACCCACCATATCTGGTCGGCATTCCCCTATCCGCCACCTGGGGAGGCGCCTGGTGGAAGACCAGTAACTCCAACCCGGAACGGGAGACATTCACAAATTAAAATTAGTTGATATGAATGCCAAGCATCGCCCAGCACTATGAAATATACATAACATGAAGAAGTTTTAAACCTTTGTTTTTGTATTGGAAGAACCACATTGTAGTCTATTTTTTAGAACTTAAACTCGTACCTTCCCCCTTCTCATTAACTTGAACCAACCACGTTATCTACGCCCTTATTGGGTTTGCATTTTACATTTCAAGTTTGCACGCAAAAGAAACGAAACTGCCGATTCTTTTTCATGTTTTGACATTTTGACCCCCACTCCTAATATTAAATATTCCGATTGTTAATCAGGGAACCTTTGTGATGTTGCTTAATTTAAAACTGAATGTAATGAGGCTAATTTTAATTATCCTGAATAACGCAAAATTTTGTGTTTTAGTAATTTCCCTCCTTCCCCTGCACCCCAGTTGCTTCTAAGATGGCCACAATCAATATTTCTTCACGAAACTACACACGGGGACAATTAAGCTAATCCACTTGCATAGAGAGCCTTCCTTTTGCTAAGATATGACGCTAGTCTGTATATCTTCTTGCTGAGGACAGGATAACTTTTATCGACTATATCGACGGAATTACTGGTGTTTACTGATTCATGGAAGAAACATACGCCATGTCACATGTCTGCACATTAACTTTGGTACTGTCTACAAGTTAAATACAGCCTTTGCTTGCTCAGAGCCTGACATGTTGCTTATTCACTTTCTCTGACACATGAAATGTAGCCACATATGATAACGTTAAAACTTTAGTGGTCTTCCTAACGTTGAGGCTTAGTACTTGCATACTCTTTACGAACAACCTCAACGTTTTTTGTGATTTCTTATAGGATTTGAAGTTTGTACGGACCAATTTGTAATTCTTTCCAGTGACACTTGTGTTCTTGTTGACTTTTGCGGACTGCGAGGGAATGACTGTCGTAGTAGCTTGGCATTTCCAGGGCGTTTCTATCTGACATTCCAGGCCTACGGTAACATGCAACATGTTCAGAATTTCCGTTGCTATAAACCTTTGATATGAAGGACATGTAGTAGTTCATTACTATATATGTTGAAGTGTACCATAAAAAACACACGAACCCATTCAATACAAAACGCTTTCTTCTGAGTATCCATGCTAACTGGACAAAAACACCACGATTCTTCTATAGGTCGATAGGCAGTACTACTAAGGTTATGAGACAAACGTCAATTGCCTGGGATTGACTGAGAAAAATCTTGGGGAAAGAACGTCAGTGAGGATATGCGGCTGCTGGGACCGATTCCAGAACCTTCCGCTTGCTAAGACCTAAGCTGCGGGTCTGCTGCTCTATGAACTAAGCTTCGATCGCTCGATGGAAGTATGAAGTTTTCCTATATTTGTTTTAAAAGATAGTTTAATATAGCTACGTACAGCGATATGATCCATGCATACATTAAATATGTTCCTGAACACTAATCATATTGCACTGCAGAAGACGCCCCAAAAGGCATATTTTTGTGTATCTTATTGCATAACAACCAAGGATATATTTGATTTTTCTGTAAAATTGACGTAATTAAAGCTTTCTGGCTTCTAAGTCAACACTTGCGAAGAAAACTTTTGAACTTTATAGCTAGTTTAATTTCTGCATAATTTTGACCAAAAATATGTATTTTTCAGGATTGAAATATAATGTTCTCTAACACGAAGCTCACTTTAGTAAGACCTTATTGCTTACGTCGAAGAAGCCTTACAACCTGGAAAGTATGTAAGAATTTTTATACCCTGTATACAAACACGTTGTTGACAATGAACACAGAACAGTGAAGTAATACATAATGAAGCAAAGGAGAACTTTCAGGGTGGTAACAGAATATTGGGATAAACTTCTCACGTGAATTTCTGACATATAAAGAAGAAAAAAGGAAATCTGAGGGATCGTTTTCAATTACGTTTTCTGTTGCTTGTAAGTCAGCAAGACTACTCCGAAGCACAGAGATATAATACATTAAATATTTAGCATTAAATGAAATAAATATTTAACGTACTGTGGTTCTGTTAATTAAAATTATTTCAGTGCATGCCGAAAGAAGATATTTAAGTCACCAAGATAGGTTTAATCATATAATTTTTCGGTGCGGGGTAGCAAATCGTACTAGTAATTAAAGTCCCAAACAGAATAAATTAAACTGGTATTTATATTGTGCAATATGTTTGCGCAACATGTATTTCATTTTCCGGTATTAAATTAGTCACAAATGTGGTTCTCGCTTTCCAATAAATTAATTCTGCATTATATATATAGTTAGGGTGGGAATTCATCTCACAAAACCCAAATGGGATAAGGAAAGCGGAGATGGTGAAGAGTGATGAAAGTGGGATATCAACTAAGCGAGGAGGAAATCCTTTTCGCTTCTGGCGTGAAACTGTTTGTTCATTAAGACTCGGAAATGATCTAAGAAGACGAGAAATGACGACGTTCTTTTGTTGCTTAAAAAAAAAAGGCATCTCCACGCTTTTGGCCTAAATTCAGGCAAGAAAACTAAACCTCTTTTCGTAAGGCTCCTTTCATTCTTCAGCGTAACATGATAAGCTTCGCCTTAAATTATTTTCAACGCTGTTAATTTTTTTTTTCGCTCTCTTAAAAATAGGAGCAAGGAAACTGATTATACTGAAAAATACACGTGAATGTTGCTAAAATTCATTTCCTTAGATTTATCGTGTACATTCATATTAAAGCATTGAAAAAGCTTGGGAAGATAACTGAGTCTAGCTAAAATAAAGGTTTGCTAGACATTTTGGAAATTAGTAGTAATTTAGTGGCTGTCCTCCAAAAAACAAACATGCAAGAGCAATGTTATCACGTAAATGTTGTTTATTTCCTACTTGTGAAAATAACAAAACGATTCTACTGCAAACACATTACCTTCATTTATATAGCATTTAATTTCTTACCTCTTTAGTAGACCAGTCTTACAGGTTTCAATAGGACTCTCTCTCTCTCATTTTCTTAATTCTCTACATTTTCCATTTGAATGTATATTTCAACCTTAAGGTAACTTTAGCTCAGGCTGTCTATGCTGTACATCTTCCTTCATCCGCCTATACTTTCTTCCATTTTTAATGCTATCTTCCCTTTCTTCTTCATGTTTGTACTATCCCAGGAATTCTAGACCGAGTTTTAATATGATAAGTTGGTTTGCAAGTTATTAGGTGCTAAATCGTATAACCAAACACAGGGGTAGTACCGAAAATCTACCCCAAAATCTTACAGGAAACATTTTCTAATATTAAAATAATTGTTTAACAGCTGATTACACTGATTAACGATGAAAAAAATGTTTTCTTAATTTCAGGTACCCTGATTGAATTTCGGATGTGCTAAAGTGGAAAATGATATTCAAAAAGTAGGATCACATACCATTTTGTCACAAATTGCATGCATGCATCTGAGTCAAAATTCGCAGTACAGCCTTATAGTTCACTACAGGTCAATGAAATGAAACATCATAGTACACAAATGTGGTAGGGTGGGAAAGGGAGTAGATAATCGACATGGCCGATATACTGAAATCCACCATATTGTATGGAGGTCATATATTTCAAATGGCAAGTGGGATATGAGACATATCAAACAACACGGGAATGTTCCCAGAAAGTTATACCCGGTATTTCATTTTACCTACGTTACCGTATGAGAATTATCTTCACTGAAAGTTTTACAGTACATGTGTTCATTTATCCTGCAGTGTTTAACTCCAACACCGAAACAGTTAGGTCAAATCTAACATATGGAATGGCTTTCTGGTGACCTTCTCGTGTTGATCGATATGTCACACGATCCATTTGCAATATAATAAAAATTATCTCCATCCAATATGGCTTATTTCAAGATGGTGGTCACATTGATACTGTACTCCAAGATGTAGCCCCTCCCCTACCATTCCACATTTGTATACTGCGATGATTCATTCCTTGACTGTTTCTGTACTACAAGACTGCACTGTGACTTTTGACTTACTCTGTAGTTACATATATCCGTACCGGCTATGACAAAATGGTGGATGATGGCTACAAACTGTGGTCATTTTTTAACTCAGTACCCCACAAAACAATATATTTTATACTCACCTTCTAAAAGGCTTTTCTGACCATTTATTTTGTTTACCAGTGTTATCGATGGCCTGTATTAGCGGTTTCCATCTTTAGATGGCTCGAAAGTCACAGTAATATTTAGAAGTTAAGTGGCGGGCCGCACTTTACGCTGATTTTTTTATCCCTTGAAAAAAACATTTTGTTATGATTTATTTTCTTCAGTGGCTCCTCTGTATATCAGAGCTGGCAATCGAAAGTAAATTAAATATATTCATCCCCAACGAATGTAGAAACGAAATAGGAGAATCTCTTCAGGGAAAGCAAGGTCGTAAGGATGAAATGTTGAAGCACAAAATATAGCACAACTATATGATTCTGTCTCTGGAGCAAAACAATTCTGTCACGGAGAGATAGAAGCGCGTAAGTCCAATTTTGGCCAAAATGTGATAAATGTAATTTTGTACAGCTTTCGGACGGCCTCAAATAATGGTTGCTCGATTATTATTTTAAGCATGATAATTATGTAAATAAGTAAGTCTATTTAGTTTGTATGAAAGTGAGATTTTTTTTTCGATTACAAGAAAACAAGGGTTTGTGACTTACGCGTTTCAAGTTCTCAGATATAGAATTATCGGATGAAATATATTGTCATGGAGCAAATACAAATATGTGTAGAAACTTAATTTCGTCCCTGGAAAGCCTAATGTTACCTGGAGAACGAAATATAAAATCCAGAACGAAATTGAAACATGAAAATAATTCGTGCCTGAAACCAGGAAAGAAATAAAAAATAAGCGGAACTTTTATATTACCGATGACTATGGTCAGTTACCCAACCAAAGCAATAGTAAGTGTGCATTTCTGTGTCAAATTGCACAAAGTTTTACAGACTGTTGTCATGGTGCCCGCTGTGAGCAATGTTTGAGTCGAACACAATGTTACGAATGGCAAAAACGTTTCTAATCGGGTCGATCCTCCACCAAAGTCAACGCAAAATCCAGACGATAGTCTAAATCTACAGACATTGATCACTGGAGTAGGTGCGTGAAGTAATCCGTGCAAACCGTCGTGTCACCGTCCGTGAGGTTGCTGCTGAACTGAACATCAGTACAGGCTCGTTTCACACGATTTGGATGAGAAAGCTATAGATGCGACGTGTTGCCGCTAAGCTGATAACTGCCGAATGAAAAGAGAACCGTGTCAGAACAATATAAGAATTGTTACGACGAGAAAATACTGAACTAAGTTTGCTAAAGCTGGTGATCACTGGTGATGAAAGGTAAGTGAACGGGTACGGTGTGGAAACGTTGGTCTAATAAACACAGTTGATTGGATAAACCTTACAATGGACTGAAAACGCATGATACCTCATATTAAAGTGATATTAATAGTACTTGACTGGTAGGAAATCGTTCATTCGGAGCTTGCAAGGTGAATACAACATTCTACTTTATCATCATGCATACAAGGTCAGGCTCAAGAGGCCAGATATATAACAGCAAAGTCTTGAGTGGTTCATCATGATAATATACGTTCAAATTCTTCACTTCTTTTGCAAAGCACCACACACCTGTTGTCCCACAACCAACCAACTACACTGATGTGGCACCAGTTGACTTTTTTCTCTCTTCTCTAACAAGGAAATATCCCTAAGTGACACTCAGATTTGAATGAAATTTTCACAGTCGATACTTTTCAACGTGAAAAGAAGTAGTGTAAGCTCCTACGTTTCGCAATTTCCTCTAGAAAGAGCTAGGTGTTTAGAAAGTTTTGTGATTTCGTTGTAAAATGTATTGAGTGATTCAAATGTGAACCGTACAATTTCTACAGAATTAACGAAAAAAAAAAAACATAACCATATCAAATGTGAATGAGACCAAGTACTGCATCTCTGATACATGCTACATGCTCCGTCCGCCATCTTGGATTCTAATTATTTTCTTCAAGTAAGAATAGAGGCAAGTGACATCAAGTTCCTCTGCAATTTCCTCAGGAATTCGCTGATACAATTTGTTTATCTATCTTTAACCAGTCTTAAGTTATTTCAAGTCAATTTAAAAATGTTTTTAATTCCATAGTACTGTACCAATGGGCGAAAATAAAAAACTAGTATAAGATCGTGCCGGTTATTACCAGATAAAGTAACAACTCTAGATACCCTAAAAATTCATTCTATTACACATAGTGCAGTGGTGAAACTCATTTACAAATTTAGACAAACCGAATAGCTGCAATAAACCGAAAAGCGGAGGTCCAAAATCGCAACTCATGCGGAAGTTGCAATTGTGGATTTGACAACGCTTGTTAAAAGCCATACGAAGAGCACTCGAAGTAAATTATGAGAACGTGGCCTCAGTCAAACCTACATTATTCGTGTCCTCTACAAACATAAATGGCCCCCGTACAAGCTGTAAATGCCACATGAATTGTGTGAGGATGATCCGAATCGGCGTCCTTAGTTTTGCAAGAGGCCAGAAGTAACTTTGGAGTAATCAGGATTTTGCATTAACACATCCTTTTTAGTTACGAAGTCCTTTATTTACTAATGGAGAGGCCTAACACCAATCCACATTGATATCAACCAGGCAGAATGCAAGCTGCACGAAACGTTCTGGCTTGGTGTGATATATGGCATACTCGAAATATTGATGCAATGTTTTGATGATACTTTATCTGGTAATAGTTATCTTCGCACCCTGGAAGATTCAATCTCCCACTTATCTTACATAAAGACGGCGATTTCACTAAACCCGTTCCACAGAACAGTGATATCCCTAATTTCACTGTACCTGTTTGTGCATATCTAGATAAACAATTCTGTAGGTAACCACGATCACTGTAGGTGGAGTCACTACTCTCTCTCTCTCTCTCTCTCTTTGTTCTTTTATTACTGATAAAAATGTCACCACGCGTTTTTGTTACTAACAAATATACCTTTATTTATATCAGTGACAATGATTAGCGAAAACCAATGAAAACTAACTAATCCGTCTTTACTATCTCTCACATATCCGGCACTACTATGTGCTGTGTGATAGACTTTTAAATACTGTAATGTGAATGTACATTTACTACTTAATAAGATTAGCAAAAAGTAATATATTCTTCCAAAATATTGTTGTCTGGCTGGGAACCGAACCCGAGATGTCAATCCCGTTGCCTACCGAGCCGCTGCAGGCGTATGCTTGCGAAAGTGTATTGAACAACGTTGCCCTGTGCGTGGGAGTCACAGACAAGACATTAGTCGTAATTCAAGGACTATGGAACTCAAAACAAAATTTTATTTAATTAACTTGTAATAACTTGTGACTGGTTAAAGATACGGTAAACAAATTGCATCTGTTAGTTCCTTAGAAAATTGCAAAGAAATTTGTTATGTTACTTGCCACTATTCTTACTTGAAGAAAATAAGTAGAATCCCAGATGGCGGTCGGAGCGTGTAGCATGTTTCAGATATACAGTACTAAGTCTCATTCGCATTGCAAATGAATACGTTTATATTCTGTATAACCTGTAGAAATTATGTGGAAATTATATGGAGAATTCAACACATACCAAATATAAAATGTAACACGCAATAACTTGAGAACGGTTAGAAATATAGTAAATCTAATATCACTAGTGATATTGTGAGAAAATCGCAGGTGTATTTGATATGTAACTTGCCCCTATTGCCATTTGAAAAAAAAAAGTTAAATTCAAGATGGCGAGTTCAAGATGCCGACGGACAAAGTAGAATACATCAGTAATGCAGTACTTTATCTCATTCACATTTGATATGGTTGCGTTCTTGTTGCGTCAAATATGTAGAAATTACATGGTTCACATTTGAATCACCCAATACATTTACAAGGAAATCACAAAACTTTCCAGTCACCTAGCTCCTTCTAGAGGAAATTGCCAAATGTAGGAGCTTACACTATTTCTTTTCACGCTGAAAAGTATCAACTGTGAAAATTTCATTCAAATCTGAGTGTGACACTTGGGGATGTTTCCTTGTAAGTTGAAATCAGTCCTAAACGGTTTCAGGTTCTGAGCCGGACAGAGAGGAGAAATTGCTTCTTCACCTCCAGGCCATTGGAAAGCTTAAATTACAGCAGGCATTGACGAACTGGAAGAAACACTGGGAGCGATCTCTGTAGAGTGAAGGGAAGTACTTTAAAGGAGATAGGTCCGGCTAAGTGGTTAATGTTATGATTTCTCCACTTTTAAAAGTTTGGTTTCTGTTTTAACACTCCTTGTACCCATGACAGAAAGTAAGAGCAATTCGTTTGTTTGTTTGTCGGTACTTGTAGACACCCAAGACTGCGTTTGATTTGCATGTGTTAACCTGATTATCCTTAAGGATTTTAAGCAATATTAATCTACTACTTCTACGAATACTGAAGACATAATTTTTGCGTTTGAAATTAACTGCTTGAAGCTTTGCGAAGTTAAGATGAGATTAATATGAAATAGTGTTTCTTTTTTTACATACTTTTCTTTAATTCACAATGGTTCATCAAATTCTCAAATCATGCAGCGTTAATTTAACTCATTTACTGACATCATACAATGATAACATTTTACACATAAGTCGGGTGACAATACAATATTCCATTGTTGCCTTCGTACATTTCTATACATTTATATGTTCTATATTTTTTTTATAAAATATAAAGCATATTTTATTTTAGTAAGAACTTCTTTATCTTAAAATAAATACTAGCCCGCAACGGTGTTGTATTTGACTGATTGCAGAACACTAGGATTTTGATAATATCAGGTTCAGGAAAACTATTCAAACACCGAAATAAGTGGAAAATTAATAATAATAATTATATTTTTAAAAAACATACTTTTCTTAAACGATTCGTAGTAAAAAGTGAAAAAATAATTTTGTTCATGCATAACTAAAGAGAAAAACATGGGGCGCGCATATTCAATAATTTATAAAATGACTGTATATGAGAGAGCGCTCTATGCTTTTGTTTTTAGTCATGCATAAACAAAGTTATGTTTTACTTTTTAGTACCGTATGAATTGTTTCAGAAAAGTATGTATTTAAAAACTTTCTTTATTATTATTATTATTATTATTATTATTATTATTATTATTATTAGCTTTTGTCCTTTCATAGGATGTTTATGGTATTAACTCTTGGAGTGATTGGAACCAAAATTAAGTCGGTTGTGTGTCTAACCCGAATAATTAATTTGTGTAAGTTTTAAAAGTGTGAACATTATTGGAAGAGACACACTTCATAATCTATTTAATTTTCAAACTGACCTCACGGGTCGCAAGAAAGGGCTTCGCGGGCGGCCAGTTGAAAACCCGTAGTCTATATTCAACAAATATTTATTGCATCTTCATTCTTATTTCCAGATCTGAAGCTAATCTTCTATTGATTTAGCAACTGATAACTAATGTATTATGTAACTGATAACTGATAACTGATACGGTATGTAATTATGGTACCTTCATACTAAGCCCATGGCCGACTACCTCCCATACCGTACCCTGACCTGAGGCAAAGTTCATAAAGACATAAATACATTAAAAATTTTCGTATTTCCAACTTAAAAGTCGATTTTCGTAAAAAAAATATTTCACTCTGTTTGCTAAGATTTATTTTCTGATCCATTTGACTATATTAAAAGAAAAAACACTACGTATTAAATGGTCAGAAAAGGTCGCCATGAATTTCGTTAAAGTTCTCTAAAAATATCGTGAAAGAGAGTTTACCAATGAAATGGTCAGTGAATGTGAAATAACTTTAATTGGATATATGGTATGTCTAATATATAGCAATTCGCCCCTCCGATAACCTTTCATAACGTAAAAATTGCTTCCCTCCCAAAAAAAGGCAAAGAGGAAAAGGAAACAAGTTAGCGCAGAACTGAGAGGCATTATTTTTTTATTTTTTAAAAAAGATATATATTAAACATATTGATTTCCTAATTCTTCCTAATAGTTTATAACGGAGAAAATTCTTTTGTATTCACAGAGTTCTTTTCTTGGTAAAGGAGATATAAAAACCCAAATTAGACTATTGTATAGTAGAGGTATCTGGCTACACCGTATATATATATGGTATATAATAATACAAACACATTATATTTTCAAAATCTATTGTTTTTATAAAGGAAAATACGTTAAATGAAACTGCTTTATTCCTTGAATTCCAAATTGGTATTCATCTCATCCTGGTACAATTTCTAGAAACAAATTTACATAACTGAATTTTACCGATATTATTATTTCTTTATATATGAATTTTTCGAAGTATGACTGGGCGTTATATTACGGTAAATGAAATAATGTGAACCGAACTTTTCCTCCCCATTCTGAACAAAAGAACATACGCGACTGAGAGAGAGTGAAGGTATTTATATGTGTATCTAGATGTGCTTTGTTATACTCATCGCCTTACATTCATTTCTTCAGTAATTGTCACGATGAATGACAAAGCTGTGCCTCGTTTCTTTGTACAACGTGAAACCGACAGGAATTATAATAAGAATACGCCAGCAGTTCAGGCTTAAAGCATTATCGAAAATACATGTGTTTCAATAACATGAAGTCTTTGGCACATACAGTAGTAGACGTAATGTTGTAAAACATATTTGAGTTAGAAAGATTTGTTCGTTTACAACTGATTTGGCAGACGTCCTTTTACTTTCTATCATACATGAATCAAGAATCCAGTGGAAAAAGTGTACAGATGTGAAATAGACAGGATATTCAAAGCTCACTTCTCTGAATATTAAGAAAAATATTAATGCAATGTATCTGAGGAAGAAAAGCGGTTGAAAATTGATTTAGCCTGGTATGTTAGCATCTATAGTAACTACCCTTATCATCATATCTGATTGATTTTCGGATCTAATAGGTAACTCGAGTTCAGATTGGTATGGTATTGGTATAGGTATGGGTTCAGACTTTAGGTATGGGTGTTTTTTCGTAGCTTTGGTAACAATTTTGCAAGGTGAATGCGTATTGGTATCTTATAAAATAACGCTATTACTAGTTTCTTCTTCCTATATCGCGCAAAGATATACGGCGAAGTAAAGCATGAGGCATAAGTACTTCGTTCGCTACAATTTTTTATATTCAATCTTAAAATAAGTTAATAAGTATACTGACCAAATATAGTGGTCCGTGAACGTTAGTGTGATTGAAATAGGCTTGGTGAATCTGTGAATTTATTTTAAGGTCTTTAGGCATCTGAGGCTCAGGCCGACAAGTACTTGGTATGCAACGTTTCAATTGTTATTCACGTTCTAAACGAGCTTGTAAAGTTCCAAGGACGGGGCTTACAGTTCCTATTAAAGTGGACTCCGAAACATCATATTCAATGGATCTTCGTTGGGTTTGAACGGGACAACGCGCACAAAAGTTGTGTTATCCCTTACCCAAATGGTGGGCATGATACTCATGGTGGACATGGTGGCCTTTGAACCTTTATGGGAACAACAGAGACGTCTCTTCTGGCTTCAGCCTGAGCTAAATGTACCTAAAGATCAATATAATTTAACTTGATCGTATAGATGGTAGGGTGTAATTGCATATAAAACCTACATATTTAAAGATCTTTGAAATATGTTCGACTTACACCAGTAGTACAAAGCACGATCAAATTTCAAGATACTTTGGCAATGATGAAAGATTTGTCTATCTAATTTCAAGCAATATTCCAAACAGAATTCCAAGCAAATTTTTTATTTTTATTTACAGTATATAAACGCTGTACCCTCAGCTGCAAGTATGTTACCAGTTTATCATTACTACAAAATACCAAACCGTCGTAGTAACAAACAAAATAAACTTTATATCAAACTAGCAATACTTACAGCCTGAAGACATCACACTTTAACTTGTAAAATAACCGTCCTATTGATGCATATACATTTCCAATAACTACGTTTTATATTGTTACATCTTTTCGACGGACTTCTTCTACGTCGGGAACTAAGAGGGATTAAATGCACGCTCTAATAGCAAATATTCTTGATTCCGTGTCAGAAATTCAGTCTAAATTTCTTGCGCATTAATCCATCATCCAGAGAAAGTCCGGTAGCTCCGGACAGGAGGTACACCGAACGATTAGCAGACCATTCTGTCTACATATACAAGAAAGCAATGCCGTAGAGGTGCGATATGATGATATACTTGGCGCTATTCTCAAGGAACTTCTCTTGAGAATTTTAAATTCATATTTTGTTAAATGTATTTCTTAAGTGACAGAGTTGATGGTTCAAGGTACTGGGTATGGTTATGGAAACTTAGGGAAATATAATTCTAAACACCTGAAATTCTTCAACGTTATTCGGTGTATTAATCCTTGTCTATTTCCGCAATTGAAACTAAGAATGCAATCGCGTGGAATTAAGCGATCAGTAGAATACGTAAGCATGAATATGTATGCATGAATATGGCTTGTTTACAGTTCCTCAGTAGACGGACTTTAAATCTTCGTCCACTACTGTGACCAAAACCAGGGAATCAATCGTATACGAAGAAGCAATCAGCTGTAAGACAATATTCTATAAATAAATACGTTGAGTCCGTGTTCTGACGTAGCTGGAACCAAGCGACGGCTTTCATATAAGAGAAGTTCAGAAGTCAATGGATACAAGTGACATCGATAAATAAAAAAAAAACGCTCAAGGCAATCTTTTATATATAACCTGAAATACATGTGACACAAAACTGTTTTGTAAAAAGAAACACTGAAAATTATTTTGTTCAGGTACAAAATATGACACTTTCGAATGAGGCATGGTTATCGATGCTCGAATGTCAGTTTCAGAAGAACTGTAGCACTGAAGGGTGTTTTGAGGTCTCCAGTGAACCCTGAAGACATAGATGAGAAGATTGCTTTCAGTAGAAAGTCACTATCCTGTTTTGAAATGAAGGTAGATGTGAGGAGACCAGAAACAATTGCCTCTACCCCGGTAGATATTGTACAGATAAATAGGACAGCCACAAGTGGCTTCACTTTTGCAAGGTCCACAGACCCTCAACTTTTAATAAATGAAACAATATCATGTAATCCCATGGTTCCAGCTCACACTGTACATGCTGACAGTAAGATCAAAGGTGTCAGAAACTACATGACTCCTGGTACAAGGCAAGAGTGGAAGTATAATGGTGTGAAGAGGGATTACGCTGAGATGGATTTGAACTCTCTTCTAGTTGGATACCTTAATGCCAAAAGATATTTAAAGCTCGTTGGTGATCAGGCATACTCCTTCATACAACTGTCTTAACTTGAGGATAAGTAATATTTCCGACAGGACAGTCACAGAGTGGTTCCAATAGTGGAACAATGAACTTATATTACTTCAGTAACTATCTTGATATCTGATCCTGGTATCAACCCAATTTACGATCAAACGGATGAGGTAGGACGAACTGTTAAAACACTTTCTGTTTTAGAAGTCATGAACTGCAATACGCTATCTTATCTACGTTTCTGGAAGTTTCTGCATCACTGTTACGATGATTCGGGACAGTTGTAACATCGAAAGAAGGGTGTAACAAGGTAATACTAGGTGGGTATTTAAAATGAGGTATATAGATACTCGTCTTACAAGTGAATATATCGAAATTCTGATAGTGTTCTCAATTGGAAAGCTCACACCGAAGATGAGCTTTACGGAAAAGTAAAGAATCTTCAAGGTGCCAAGTTCGTGCATATGTAAACCAACAGAAAACTACAGTAGTATGAAAGTGGGATGGGGCAGTAATTTCATTTCATTGTGTTTCAACCTTGCTTTTATTTCCAACAAGGGAACCATGCATCCCAATGATTGTTGATCCCGATTTCATTAGATTTTAATGACCATCCTGCAGTATTCCATTGCTGTAATAATAATAGTAATAACAAAAGCATTCAATATAGGACAATACGTAATACGCGGTACTAATTTGATCTAGTTGTTTGTGCATTTAGCTTGGCTGTTCTTCTTATGCTTAAGAGGTATTGTAAATGCAATATCAAGGTGAATCAGTGACGATACTTTGAACTAAGAGAGATCATTACATAGTAGTTACAACTAGTGATCGCCACGTAAATTAAGTGTGTAAGCCAATCCATTTTTCTTTACTAATATCCTCAAAAGATGGCAGTACTATCTACGTAGTCAATGTCTCTTTGAAAGATATTTAGAGCCCTTTTGGAAAGAAAAGCGCAATTGCTGTTTGATCTCTGTCAGTATTTTGACATCAGAAGGAAACACAATTATCCTATAATGTGTTGACATTTCTGATGTTTGGTTATATGATGGTAGTGTATATTACGAGTATTTAGTAAATACAAATAAATGTCGCGCTCCAACAACTTTAAACAGAACCAGCACTTTGAAGGTCACTCACTTCTACTACTGGTTCTGGTTCCAATGACAACGGTTATAACTAAAATCAAGTTTATTTTAGGTTTTAGTAGACCTATACTTCGCCGCCATAAGATGACAGAACTATAGTTCGATACCGTTTCCCTCTTCAGTTAATATGTGATTTTTTAGTTTGTCTTCCAGAGAATTGTATCATCCCTGGAGTTTAAAAAAATGAACAGCAGAAATGAATTGATTATAATCGCTGTTCATGTGCTTAGCCACGTAATTGGTGCCTTTACTTTCTTCTACACGAAAGTAAAAGCAAAATACAGGAGGTGTTCTTTTTCAAAGTTCAAACGGCAGCTTGCTTAGACGACCACCACAACAAATTTCTCCATTTGTTTACTGGCGGAAACACCTTAAAGAAGAACGTGCAATCTCAGCTCACATCATGAACAAACCTCAAAATCAACAAATGTTTGATACCTAGTATTAAATTATGTAAATGCTGTGGTAACATAATACATAACAGAAAAGTAATATTTGACTTGTTAATTCATCTGATCTACACCAAATACAGAACTTACAATCAAACTAATATGAAAAAATATACTCCACTTAATGTTCTCTCTACAACACGAAATGAAAAAAGGAGAAAACAAACATATTGCCACCTTTGACAGGACATGAATTCTGAATTCTATTCTTTGGAATAGCCAATGGGCAGACTTTTAAAGACTAACAGGATTTGCAAAGCTTAGTTGAGATTTCATAGAGATTTAGTTAACATCTTATTATATTGTGCTTTTTCACTTTTTCAGATAATATTAGAAACATTTTATATAGCTAATTGTTATGAATCAGAGTGCACAGAGATGTGTTAAAATAGTGATCTTATATGGACAATTATACAATTTTGTGTATGTGAGGGTTTCAAAATATGTCTTTAACACATACTTAACAGAATAGATCGTTTAAAATTGGGTTGCTTTTGAATCTATTTACTAATAAATTAGAGAATGTTAGGACATTTCCTCGATTTGACTGAGAGATTCTTTACTGTATACGCAAATACACCATTTGAGGTAAGAATACGTTGAATGGAATGTAGATCTAATTAAGAATCTGATGTAGAAAAAGAATAATTTTTAAAAGTTGATTTTGAAAAGCACTTCTCATCTGCTTCTGAGAATTTCCGTACCGCCGCATGTTAGTTTAACCTTTCTCCTAACTCTTGTGATATTTACAGTTCGCTCATTTCCTTCTTAGAATAGAGAGGCTATCAAAGAAATATAAAACGATAGCCACCTACATAATATTGCGGAAGGAAAGCTCAACCTGTGACGCGAAGTTGTGTGCAGATGTCTTCAGGTTTCGCATCTGCCTACTCAGTTATTGGACATAGAACTCTCAAGAGTTAAAGAAAGGCAACAGGGTAGCTCTTCCTAAAAAGCAAATGGAAGATAATGAGAAGGAAGTTAACACAGCTGTTAAGAAGCATTAACTATTTTATAGGTATGGGTTTATTCCTACTTCCGCAGCTAATGAGGAGAGTTCGTATCTTGACATAAAAAGATTTACTCACTTCCTGAAGTCATAAACAAGCTAAAAATGAATTGGCCAAAGACGAGACTTACTTTACTTCATTTCTACAAAGAAAATAACTTGGATTGGATTGGAAATAATGACTAAAACCTAGATACAATATAAAAGAAGCATAAAAGAGTGTTTAACTGGGTAAATCACCAAATCATTAATTTATGAAAAATCTTTCATTTTACTGACCTCGACACTTCGTGTAGTGTGTTTCTATCCACTCTTCATTCTTATTTCAAAACGTCGTCATCAAAGCTACGAATTCACGTGACATTTTTGTTTTGTAACCTGCTGTGGTTGATAACATACTGGCATTGATAATTTATTCTTAGGACCAATTAGTTGTTTTATACAGGAAGCAATGAAAGTGTAGATATGTAAATAGAACGAAAAATGAATAAGTAAAATTCAGAGTTAACTTATACAATATCTTCAAACATCTGAAGCTCCTTTGTACACAAATCGCATGAAAAGAACGTTTTTACTGCTTTCCCTGGATACACAGTTAAATATACTTACATAGTGTGTTTCCTATAGTTGTTTCTTCCCTACAAATACGTAAAAGGAATTTACATTCCTTCATCAACCCTCTACACGCTAAAAACTATTTCTTAAAACTGGGAAGAAAGTTCTTATCTGTGCACCGAGAAACAATTTTCTTAGAGACACGATCATTCTCATTTAGTTGAAAATGTGAACATGGCGGTTTGGAAACAAGATTAATGTTTCTAAACCCGTATTTTCTCCTTTTCAACTAAATGATAATATTGATATTTCATTTCTAAGAAAGTTGTTTCTCGGTACATAGATAAGAACTTCCTTCTGAATTTTAATAAAGCGAATTTTAACCACGCAACCTTTAAATTCCTGAGACTTTGAAATGTCCGAGACGATAGCGTACCCACTTTCTGTGGATGTGGTCACGGGTCAATTCCCGCCGGAGGTATATTAAACGGAGTGGTCAATTTTACCGAACACTGAAGGTCCCGTCCTTAGAACCTCACCTGCAAATTGCCTTCTAAAAAACAGGCAGAACCCTCGCACAAATTTTGAACCTAAAACAATAGAATTTAAATTGGGATTTGGGATTTCATAATAGTGTCTTAAAAATAGTCGTATAGTTCATGCCAATACAACTGCTAGAGTCCACTACACAGTCAAAACTACTGTCAATATTTGGAACTTTTAACAAACCAAATATTACGTATTTTTGAGCTCGAAAGCTAAACAATAAAAAGTTGATGTCTTTTTTGTTTCGCAAATTTAATATCGATTTCTCAGTATTTAATTCCTTTTTCAATGTCCTCTTTAAAAGGAGTTCTTCCCGTCAAATAGCTAACGAAGGGATCTCTTTTAAATTGCGAAAATGCTCTCGTATATGCAAACAAAATGTGCCAAGCTCATAATACACTTTAATCTAAAAAAATAGGTAAACCAAAATGAAGAGAATAGTTTATCAAATCATTTTCGTCAAATCTTGAAAATTGTTGATTATTTGTATTAATGATATAATTGTTTGCTTGTTGTTAACACGTTCATCATAGAGATATAAAAATTGGCCTGTATTGTGTTCTAACATGGGAAAGTACTTGACAAATACTCTTGAAAAAATAAATTAGTTATGAAAGAAAAACTACAGATAGACTTTTTTTTGCTAAATTTAGGATCGATTGAGAGCGATGTCCACTTCATTTCTATGTAATCAAATCCACTTGTTGATCGTTGCGAAAGGAATAATAATAAAAAAAAGTCCTTCAAACTTCCAAACTAAACAAAGAAAATCCGGGACTAATTTCTCTTATCATCGATATCTATTGTTTTAGGATTTGCGAAGCAAATCTTTTCTAATAATTTCATTTTTTTGTTTCCTCTCAGCCCATCCAAGGCAGAAGTAGTACAAAGAAAAAGATGGAGAAAAAAAAAATTAAAACCAGAATCTTCTGAAGAGCACAACCAGCTGCTCTTCTGCTTCTGAAAAAGGGACAAGGATCCTGATACGATTAAGTTCTCGCAGTGCTGAAAATAAAGACACGAGGAAGAAGAGGAAGATGGTTCAGAATCTCATTTTATCCTACTTATTCCGAGTGTTTGTTTCCCTGGCAACCATGCTTGTGGACCGGGGGTAGGAGGAGTTCCGTTAGGAGGAGCCCATATACCTAGAAGTAGACAGGGGGGAATAGTCTGCAATGAGAGGACGAAGAAAAACATTTGTGGTAACAGTTTTCGGGTGGTTTGTTTGTTTTAGATTTTTTTGTGAGTGAAAAACTTTTGTTTACATTCTGTTGATAAATCAGTAGTTAATCATACTGGCATTAGATTTCCAATTAATTTTGAGGTGCAAATATCATTCTGAAGATGTTTAATTTTTACCTCGTCATCATTTGTTTAACCATTTGGTTTAATTAATACATTGTATTGAAAAGCCTTGTTCATTGGATTCCTTTTCCTACTATTATAACTAATTAGATGATTCAAACATTTTATTTTCCTCATGGAAAATACAAGAAACCATAGAAATAAATAGAGGTGCTTTCTACCTCAGAGAACTGGAAATCTGTAAATACAAAGTCGATGATACGAAATTCACGAGTGGAAACCTTACTATGTCAAGAGATACAGATAAAGCAAATAGATGGGATAATCCTTCTAGAAATATATAACTATTATATGAACAAAAATTTTGAACGCATATTTATGATTAATAAATATGGACAATATAGCAATTTACTTTAATTCGACCAATAGATAAGGAACATCAATAGTGCTACTATTCTGAAGGTCTGGAATCCAGCTAGTGTGAAGCCCAGCCGAATTGCTGGAGAAGGTCTGCTGTCGGAGCAGGTAGCCATAGCATATTTTTCTGCGCATCCCAACTCTGTTCCAGATTCAAGTTTAAGTACTGTTCGGATCTAATGTTAATATTACGTTTCGTCATCAGAGACGACCTTCGCAATCAGAACGAAATTAACAAATCAGATCAAATGAAACCGATTTACCATTTGTCATTATATTGAGTTGTTTCTGATTCTTCGTATGGAAACACAACAACGCCATTTACTTTGTTTTAAAGTGTACGATTTCACAATACCGATTTTAGTCTTAACGGAGTTGAAACTTCTTCCTAAAGAAAATGAAAAAGCTGCATCAATCTTTAAGTACGAACCGACTGTAGAGAGAATGTTACTTACAACACTAATGAAATATGAATGTCTATCAGTTTGTTGTTCGCTTTTCCAATCTATCCTTTCATTTGCCGCCTCTTTCATATAACCAAATTCATCTTCACTAATTAGAATAGGCAAAAATTAGAATTGATTAGTCAGACTTAATATACATGCTTTTAAATAGTGTTAACAACTGGAATAAACATTTTAGACAGAAGCGTTGTACATTCTTCAAACACATAGTGTGGTATCAATAAAGCGGAATAGTTTTCTATACAGTGATTCCTCGTCTTTCGTATGAATAAAAAATAGTTTGCTCTAAGAGTTAACTCAATTCTTGAGCAAGGAGTCTACTAGGGAAAGATGACTCACATTTTGTACTAATGAAACAGAGGGTTGACTCAGGAGCATTTGCTCAAAAAAAGCTGACGGCATCTTCGTACTCGTAGATGACTCAAGCTTGAAGAGGCAAGTAATTTGATCAAAATGGCTGCGTTCATAAATGTGTGCCAAAACGTCACAAAGTAACAACTGTCGATTTAATAAAAAATGTGTAGTGATTAGCTGACTATTTTAGGTGAAACTAACGAAACCAGCGTGCAGACAATGCATATCTTTGAGTGATACCAGAAACTGCATTTATTCTTTGAAAATATTGGGTTAGAGAAGTTACATGACAATATGCACTGTGCATTATCATTGATTTATTGAATTAAAAGCGGTCGACTCTGTTGATTCCTTAAGATCAGACAATTAGAGATCTCAATCACTCAACTTTATAGGTTTGTTTTCTGTCTTCTTCTGATCTGTCTTCTAGTAAGTCTGCTTTGCATATTGTATACGTTTTCATTAAGTATTCCTTCGTAATTGGAATTCCAAAATACTAATTGGTACTTCTCTTTAAGTGTAGTGATTGCTGAGACTTTGTTTTACCTAATTTCCGTCAATATAATTTCTCGAGTTATGTCAACAAATAATAAATCTTCCTCCTTTCATGCAATGCCGTCTTTACCATTTATCTTGTTCAATCGGCACAACTTTTGTCGCAGCAATCACTGATTACCATTTGACTGCCAACATAATCGTCTTCTTCATGTTTAATCGCGTTAAATAGAGTACTTTTGTGAATCAACTCAGTATTCCTTAACTCCAATAATTAGTAAATGTTTATTCATACGAAATTTCAGTTATTATTGGCACAATAATCATGCAAAGCAAGTACTATGTACCAAATGCAATCAATATGTAATTAGAAGCATTCAAAAATGTTCCACTACGTAGGGTATATCAAAGAATCTTAAATTTAGAAATCAGAGAGAGATGTAACCGAAAGACAACTGACAATATTTAGGTAGTACGGTAAGCAAGGATACGCACAGGGAGTCCCAAAATAGTGCCTGATGAATACGTTGAGTAACCTTCTGTTACGATGACGTTTCACATTGACGTATGGGAAACACTTTGTGTTCGCAAAAGGGATTGGCCATTGCATTCTATATTCATAATGGGTCACATTTGCGTTTTCTAACCAAATTTAAGTATCATCGGATATGTCTAGATATATTTTCAAGTTACAAGCAAGTCTTTCGACGGGGAACTTACATTCTTCTTCCATTATGTTAAGAGTGTCCTAGTATTGACAGCAAGGAGCTATTTATTACACAGTATATTCATCATGAATGTCAACTTAAAGGCAGCCACATTGAATATCGCTCGAAGTTTTTAATGAGGCAGAGATCGTTTAATTTATCTGGACTGTAATTTTACTGGAAATACGTTTATGAAGAGAGTGTTGCTATAAATGTATTTCTGTGAGAGTTAAAGACATGTAACATTGATTCAAAAGTCTGGAAGCATCATTTGCTTTTCGAAAGAAACAAAGTAATGTAACCCAATGAATACCAATGAATGAATGAAGAGTATGAGGTATTACCATCAATGGCCGCAGTATTGGAATGGGCAATCTTATATCTTATCCAAAATGTTTTAAATAAAAGGAGGTTCATGTGAAATATCAATTTGAACTGATCTTTCCTCAGAGAAATGTTGTTAGTGTTAGGTTTCGACGTAAATTTATTCTGGTAAGCGATTTATGTCGTGTGGACGTAATGTAAGCTATCAACTCAACTGCGAGCAAATTAAGAGGTAGTTTCTTCGTAGCACAGCCCAGCTAACAGATTTGAACTGATTTACAGCAACAATTAAAATTTCTAACTTCACTCGCTTAATACTGGGCTAAAGGATAACATTACAAATATGTTTTGCATTTCTTGACCGAGAACAAGCTGGCATCAAGTTGATATTTACAAAAGCTAAATTTTACATTTAATGTCTCACCTCTAATTATTGCAATTTTATCTTCATAACACAACCAAACCAAAGGCTAAATAACAATGCCAACTCACCTGAGTTGAGAAGTTGAGATGTTCAAGATGGAGACCTGTATGTGATGCAAGATGGGCTAACATTAATCAAGAATGTTCACTAAATAAGCGGAGAGCGAAAGTTACACCAACGTAAGTTCGTAGACTATCACTGGCAGGGGAGCACAACACAGAGATTCATTAAATAGATGTTCTAATTTGAGCCATCGTCATGAATTTCCGAAGTAAGACTTCATTGAAACTATAAGTCCAGTAGCACTTCGCAATAATTTCACTAACTCAGAAATAACAGATTTCTGACAGAGCTCACGAAGCTGGTAAAAGGAACAGCTTCTAACGAAGAACTCGGTTTGATCAACTATGAATCGCGCTTATCGATCACGGGATGTGAGAATAACACTGGGTTTAAGATTGAGCCATGATGAATTTGTGTATTAGGTGTTTATTGAAATTATTGGATACGGGTTGAGGAAGGAATTAGGTTGTGAAAATTATGTAATGGAGAGGTTCTTAAGAGGCGGTTACGATCATATTAAACTTCAGTGATCTTTCATGGATTCCTGATGTAAGTGGAATAATTCAGAGATAATCTTATATTGTTTATCGGCATCATCTCATATTTCTGTGAGATGATAGTTCTTCTTTCATTCACAAACTGTGGTGCAGGTGTTAATATTCTCATGAAATTTGGCTCTGCGGACATGCTAATAAATCGATACCTATATTCAGTTACTATCACTTGATTTCCTGTGTAAACGCCAATAATGTCTGATTCTCAGGTCCTTCGACTTGCAGGTGTAAAGAGTCAAGTTCATATCAATAACATGTGCGTTCGTGTTCAAATTACCATTATTCGATTTACATCCTGTTATATTATTGCGATGTTCGAAGCGTCTGGGAACGAAATGATTTTTTACTACCCATATTCTAATATCAGATACTAGATGACTTGTATTGCGTTCCCTAGAACTACCTTATCACCAATTTTCTGACCGAATGTTTAATGCTAATACAAATAATAAAATTTATAGTGATAATGAGAATGAAAATATACGAGGTATGCTTACAGTATGGTGAAAGTGCCAATTGCTATGATCCTTAAAAATGAGTAAGATGTAAATGCGGCGGAAGAAAGAGGCATGATGGTAATGCCGCCCATAGATAGTCCTTCATACTGAGTACCCATTGGTATGAACTTTTGTTTTAATTTTTTTACTGTTTCAGAAATAAAAGGGCATTTGTAGAAATTTGATTCGATCTGTACAGATATAATGTGAATATATATGATAGACATCTCTCGAAGCGATTTCCTTTAAGTAGCCAAAATTTGCATCAGAACTTACTTTCGAAATCTAAATACAATGGAGGAGAAAAGTAATATTTATCTGTCACTATCAGAGCTTTTACTTGTTAGAAGGGATACGTACGTTGTATACTGTGTAAAGTCAATCCGTTCATGATGAAATTCTAATGCTGGGAATCTCCTTTAAGTTGCGATCCCTCAATCTTTAACTTTATTCAAATATATTTCTTAATTACAACTTTTGAGGTCATATGCTTTGCCGATATGTCTTATTTGACAAGATCTTACGTCATATAATTACGATGCTGCCCCGAAACTTTGGGGGATCCTCTAGCTCAGTTGTTATCCATGTTTTGACACAAGTACTTGGGAAAACCTTTCTCGCATCTTGCTGTGAATAATCAACTTTCGAATATATCGAAGTGTTTTTATTCTGAAACTGTATAGACAGAAACACCATAAGGAGTACTGGGTGTTCTTACCTGTAAGTTCCTAAGTTGAACTTGATTGTATTTTCAGTTGTCCAATTTCAGTGGATTTTATATCATATCGTCAATACTCTTCTTAGAATGCAAACGTGTTTCAAGTAAGAAACAATATGGCCTTACTCACATAAAAGATAAATTGATCTAGGCCAGTTAGTAATTGAACTAACTTTTAATGGTGCAATACTAAAGGAACTTTTCTCTGATGTTGCACTAGATACAGAAGACTTCGTCTTTGTTTATTCTCTTATAATTTTGCTCGTCTTTACTGTCCACAGTCCGTGCAACCTGACACTATATAGGATATCCTGACCGTCGGGAGAAGTTTGTCAATCCGAGCAGAAACAAAATCTGGTAATAACAGGGTAGATTCACATAGTTCCCTCCAATTTAATCTTTAAGGTACCACACTGTTGGAGGTTTTACCATCCCAACATTCGCCAGATACAAAGCGCGTTGAAGCTAAATGTTGTAATAGGTAACTTGGGGTTGGTTTGCGCAACTCCAATTGGGTGGTAGAAACTTGTAATCATACGCATGACTCAAAGAAATGTTAAGTTTACTTAACCATTGCTTACAAAGGATCTAGCCAACGAGATTAATGGGTAAGGATGAATTGGAAAGCATTGTTGCTAAAAGGTACCGACGAAGACTTCACTTACGAACAAGCTGATGGTGACTAGTCGGACTAGAATCCTGGTCTTCACTGATGTCAACTGTAGATGATAGCTTGAACTAGATATAGCCAAGGTACATACTCAAGAATGTCCATCGATACACCAACCTTTGCTTCACTTTAATTAATTTATCAATATCCTTGTTCAACGAACCACGAAATTGAATTTGTATCATAATTTTCACTTGCAGGCATCTTTGGGTCAAGCCTGGATGGGGTAGGGGAGACGATGAGGGAAAGAAGTGGATCAAGGCACTGTTATTAGAAGACATGAATTATCATGTCTTCTAATAACCTAATGCAACTAAGAGAAAACTCTGAGAAACCTCAGCTGGTGGGCTGAAATCAAAGACATTTCTAATGCAAACCAACGCTCTACCAACTGTTCTTTGGCTTATCGGCGAATAAATTAAAAGAATTAATGATATAATGGGATGAGGGTCTTAGATGTTCCAAATCTATCAAAAATAGTTTAATAATGGATCTTAAACAACAAGCCTCACAAATTATACATCTTATAGAAAACAAAATGAAAATAGATTTACCGAATGTTCCACAAAATACGATGCGCTTCCAAAGTAATGTTAAGACTTTGGACATGCTATTTTAAAATGCGCTAACAATATATTGAAACTTAAACACAGGTAGTATTTTCTTCAGAGCACATACTTCCAGCACAAAGACATAGACAAATACACAAACCGGATAGCAAAACTCTCAACCAGATCAGTCACGTATGAGTAGATAAACGAAGAAACACCAATATAATGGATGTTAGGTGTTACAGAGGAGCGAAATATGACACCAACCAGCAGTTAGTGATCACAAAAGTAAGATAAAAGTTATGCATCGCGAACTGAGAAAGCAAAACAACTGAGATTCGAAGTTAAACGATTAGATAATCCAAGCGCAACAGCAGACTACTAACTCGAAATCTCAAATAGGTTCGAAATCTTAGCCCAATCGAGTAGTAATAAAGATAAATTCAATATTGAAATTGATGTAAGATGTGGAAGGCAATTCGTGATACAGTGAAATGTCCAGGGAAGGAACGTGTAGGTGAGAAGAAACACCAGAGAAACAAGCCTTGGTTTGATGAAGAATGCCTTTAAAATAATGAGGAACGAAAACAAGCAAGGCATCGATGGCTAAGTAATAAAAGTGAAGCAAATACTCACCACTACGATAACGCGAAACTCAAAGTCACGCGCGGGTTCAGAAACAAAAATTAAGAATATCTTACGCAGAAAATTAAGGAAAACGGAAAGACAAATAACATACGAGATCTGTACGAAGGGATAAACTCGTTAGAAAAGGTTAGCAGCTGACGTTAGAGGTTGGAGATGATTAGAAATGGACGCGGAGATCTGCAGGTAGATTCGACTAAAATTATCGATGTGTGGAAAAGTTATTTCGACAAACTTCTTAATGTACACAACGGAGAAAAAAAGAGAGGAATTGAATTCTATACCGCAGAATAGTGGATACCCGATCTTGTAAATATCTTCGCAAGTAAGGCGTCACTTCTTTTCTTCCTCCTGCAAAATTATACTGTTTTGGGTTCTGAGACTTTTCTTGCAAACGTACGATATAATCTATATGGAGATATCTTTCTTATTTGACACTGTTCACTTGCAAAGATCCATACGTAATAATTAGTTAAAACAGAAAAATGTATATAAGTGTTTTATTATACCTGAATCTCCCTTGTGTACTAATGACAGTAATTCAAGTTCCTTATGTCTTGCGAAGACGTCCACCCTCAAGGCAGTATAAGCATAATTAAGCTCCTACTCTGTCACGGACGTTCTCTACACTGTAAAAAGTGGAAACACGAAATGGATGAATGTTACTCCGCTTTATGGAGAAACAAAAGTCGAAAATTAGCGTTTTGTTGTATTTACTCTTAAATATGGATATAGTGTAAGCCCTTTAATGGAAATACTGGTAACCTTAACTCCATTTTAAAGTTAAACATTTTCTTTGTAATGGCTTAACGTTAACTGAAAATTGGCTGAAACTGGCCAAAGTGTTTCGTTGGTGAACGTTCAACTTATTTAACGCTTAAAAGTCGGTCATTTTCTGATCGAAGTGTAAGCTTAAATGGCCGTTTAGAGGTTACGTACTTTTGTGGATGGATATTTTATAATCCAATAACAGGAGTAAAGTTACTTGCTTGTCACTTAACACCCCACCATTTTGAGTGTTTATGTTGCTTTTACACTGTGAACAGTAAACAGTTTACTGGTGGATCGAGAACGACATGATTGCATTGGTGGAAATAGGAATTAAGTTGAGTGTAAATCTTTACACAGTAGCAAACGTATTTCTCCTTTTTTATCCAGACATTCCTCGTAGTAAAATCTACAACATGTTAATCATTAAACTCCTGCGCAGTAAAGTCCTAGCTATGAATATCACTCGGAAAGCCATAAACACCAACTACCTTTGTAGCTAAGTGGCGAGAACATCTGATCAGTGTGCTAGTGGACCCTGGATCGAAACCCGACCACCTGAACTTTTTTCGTTTCTTTTTTTTTAAAAAAAGAAACTAAATTTTAAAGGAACATTACATTTTCTTCTTTTCTACTTTCAAAAAATGTTATGCTTCAGTGAAATACGTTGGAAAAGACATATATGAGCATTTTGAAATTTTACAGAGAGTAAAACGTTCAACCAAAAACTGGTTGAATGTAGGTTAATCCAAAAAGTGGAGGCAGTTCAGCTTTTGGGAAAGTGTTGTTCTAGCCTCAAACACTTCAAAATATAGATTTGATCCCGATACTACAATATAGTTAGAAGCAAGAACTTCTGTGACAACATATTCTTCTCTAGCTGGATAATGTAAAATGCAGGTGTACTATAATAATGGAAGCTGTCCACCATCACGTCCATAGAAATCTATGACTGTTCCCACTCAGATTTCCGTCATAGGGTTTTAACGAATGACGTGGTCCTGTTATGTCCATGTAATACACATGTATATTTCTAAATTCCATTATTGGAATCAATACCGAAAGTTAATTTATACTAAAATGGTCTAGAAGGATTTTGCTAGTGTTATTACAGCAAATTATCTTAGCAAAATAAGATACTAATGCTTATATAAAGCTTAATCTATTTGCAAATTGAATAATCATGATCCAGTTGGCAGAACATAATCGTTCAATTTGCACATAAAATAAACTTCATATTTAAAAATAAGACACTTGGTTATGTAAAGTTTAATATTTTTGCGTAAGGATAATTATCTTGTAAATAACCAAAATTTTTCTCACTATAAATACAACAATCTTATGAATAATAAGTATAATATGACAGAATTGTTGGCTGTATCTACGAGACATGTGTATGATAATTGAAAGATACACATAAAGAATCTCAATCCCTTGCATTCATCCTGATTTTACGCTGTCCTCTCGAAACTTGTAAAAAGCAATATGGATCCAAGCTGCCTTCCATAAATTTACTCTCATCGCGCTGGTACTGGTTCATGGTTTGTGTGGCTACACGGTGATAAGAATATGGAATCTATTTCAAACTTTACCTAATAACATCTTTGAAAGCAGATACGATTATCATGTATTGGACATACTTGTTTTGGCCGTTTGTGTGTATATATCTTCAATTCGATGTTTGCAGCTGGTTTTCCTCATACCTTGTATCTCTACAACATAAGTCCAACATTTCGAAACCGTTGAGATGACATCCAGATACATGGAAATGTTGTGGATCCCATGGACCACAAGATTGGAAGATTCTGGACGACGCTGCCAATTCATTATTATTACCATCAAGCTGTTATGTCACCACAACCAACAACAATGAAATAAGCTATTTCAATCACGGGATGGATATCACCAATGTGCACCAAATTGGATGTTTTAACATGTTTGAGCGTTACTTTTCTAAGGGCCGTGACTGCGTTGAGCTAATCGCTTTTACGATTGTTGCTCAGTTTATGGCCATCGTTGCAACTTGGTTCATCTGTTCCGTTAGTAGAGGCAAACATTTGGATTAGATTCTGAACAAATTGGCGAGGAATATAGTCATGTTAAAATTTGTAAACTTTTTCTATAAATACGTACGTATGATAGATGATTTCTAAGAATGCGCTTCAAAGGTACTTTATATTCTAACTGTTCAAGCTCCAAGTTGTAGTTTCAGATCTAAGAAAGTGCTGATTGCTGTTGATAAAGATGTATTGTGTATGCCAAGCCAAAATTTTTAATTCAAAAATAAATAGTAATGAATTAAAAGTCGCAAGTTCATCTTAAGGTTATTGAAACTGGAAGCTGCTTCACAGAGAATACTTTAGTATCGAATATACAAGGTATCAGAAGTAACGCCGGTTTCTAGTTGGTCGTATTCTTTACTAAATGAAATAATAACGCTGATTTAATATGATTGGAGTAACGTTACTGTAAATTACTGACTGTGAAAAGTGTGAGTTTACCAATATAAGATTTAACTGTGGTGTTCTTCACAATGTTATCCATTTCTGTGCAACAGTTATAAACGCTATCAACCCTACACGGGAAATAATACGGCATAATTCTACATTACTCAGAAAAGATTTCACTAACTGTCTTTCGATTAAAGAATATTCGTGGTTTGATCTTGGTCACTGAAAGCTTTATATCGATACTCTGATCTAAGTATTACTATTGATAGTATAAACACTAAATAGTCACGTATTTTGCTTATTTACGTGTCTAAAGATTGCAAGCTTATTTTACTCCTAGAATGATCAGAAACTATACAATGAAATAACTATGCATTAAAGGCCAAGTTAGTTTCCCGTTGGCCATTTCTGATAATTTTTGAATATGTTGTGCATATAGGTCTGTAGTTTACGATATATCAAGGACAAATGTTACACGTGACCTACTACTAAGATGACTACCTACTTAATCTAACCTATTTTCCCGAATGTTCCGAAAATGGAACATTGGTCTGTTATAGTTTTTTCGTTAGTTCCTCGACAATGACCATTAGATTATGTTACTTATATTTTCACACATTATATATATATATATATATATATATATATATATATATTTTTATATATATATATATTTTACAAACACAATGGACAAAATTTCCTTTCAATTAATATGCATTTTTGTTCTCTAAATTCACATTTATTTGCTCCTATATATTTATATGACATATGTAAAATATCATAGTCCAAAGACAAGATATCGTAGTCTGTACGATAGAGACTTACAGTAGCAATGACAATTCACACATTTTATGAAACTTACTAACAAAAGCTATATATTTAGGCGGAACATAAATTGCGTAAAACGTCGTTCTGTTATTCTAAAAGCACAGAAAGAAACAAATACCTCTTGCTGTTTGTGGCGCTCCAATATGACGGATTTCAAGATGGCGGCCACGTTGAATTTCAAGATGGCGGAGGAAAATACTATTGATGTAATCGCTTTCCACAATCTTTGCAGAACTTGGTTGTATCCTTTTTGCAAAAGGTACACCGTCCTTGAGTACCTGTTTTCAGGAAATGTTTGTTAGTTTTTCTAAGTTCAGTTGACAAATACCCTCTTGGTCAGGTCTCGAAAGAATTCTGGGTTTCTGATGCAGTAAATATAACGTTTCTTCCCTGAGAAACTCAAGGTGTGTCATCCTATTCTCATCCTTTTGAGGAACTTCTGTATAAAGCAACCAGCTCTACAACGATGTTTACGGCATTAGCAAATACATTCCACCACCATTTCTTGTTTCCCAAACGCAGTTTATATGCAGAGAGAAGTCTGTCCATCAAGTCCACACCTCCCATGCCATGGTTGTACCTATTTACAAGCAGATGGCATATCTTGCTTATCTATACAAGACGTTGTTTGTCTTCAACATTCTCTAAATTATAAATTGCGTAACAAAATGTAACTTGAAATTCTTGCTAACGAGCGTAAGACGTAGCTAATCTGAAATAATTTCACAGCGCCCTCTACTAGACTATAAGCAGACAATAATGTCGATGAACGAATAACATCTAAATACTATTTCATTGATTAGCACCTAAGTCGTTAGAGGCCAATGTTCCAGAAATGAAACATTCTGAAAGTACAGGAAAATATCGAGAGAGGCCAATGTTACAAAAGTGGAACATTCTAATAAAACAAGGCGCAGATCATTACTATAAAAATTACTAAGAGTAAAGTGTCATAAGTCTTCTAACAACACATTAAAGAAACAAATAGAGCCATTTAGAACTTTTCAACCAGTTTGACATTACTAGAAAAGTAATAAACCAAAAGGAGGCGTGGAAACTGCAAAAAGTGCAAAATTTCCAAATTGATTAGTACTAAATATATATGACAAGAAGTGTTCAAATTTCGATTTACTAGTTTTGATGGGATATCTTTTAACAGCAGAAAATATTATTTTAATCTTTCGAAACCGATTGAAACATCTCCCAATCGAATGACAAAATGTTCCAAAATTTGAACATTGGTCTTTAAAGGGTTCACCGTAAGCAACATATAATCCACATTCTCGTTCAGAGAGTTTAGCTGGTGTTAGTACAGAGTTACATGCGATGTAGGTTATATGCAATAGACCATGTATGATTACAGAAATGGAATCTTCAATTAACCGTAACCGAAATACTTTTATATTGAATATATTTTCAGTTGGACTACATCGGTTACGTATATAAAAACATGCATATGTAGGGTTAACCACGTATGTAAACCACATACAGTTACGTCTAAACGTTGGTGGAAGGACAAGAACTAGTTTAAACATATGCACGAAATAGGTTATGTTATAATGTCTTAATAGATATTAAACTTTTCGAAATTACAGAATTATACTAAAATTAATACTGAAATTCGTATTCCGAATAAATGTTACTATTTCATCTACCGTTTACCTCTGCAATATTTTACCCCAGGATTTTGAAAATAAAAGAGGACAAAAAGGGACTCGTTGAATGGCTTGAATAAACTGTTCGTGTATGAGGATGATGTAGATTTAATAGGGAAAGATATAGATGCACTACAAAATAACACCAAGGCCTTAGTAGAAGCTTGAGATAAAAGGTCTACAGGTAAACAGAGAGAAAACAAAATACATGATAGCAAGCCGAAACACAGGGAATGACGTAAATAGATCCAGAACAATTAAGAATGAGAACATAGAGAAAGTAAACTAATTTAAATTTCTAGGAGTATAAGTAACAATCAAAAAGGAGGTAACGGAAGAAATAAAAAAGTCGTTTAGTATCGGGCAACGCATCTTTCTATTCAGTCCAGAAACTCCTAACCTAGCGATTAATATCAAGAAAGTTGAAACTGAAAATAGCCAGACCGGTTATTCTGCCGGTAATACTTTACGGTTGCTAAAGTTGGAGTAGGATCCTAGCAGATGAACATAAATTACGAATGTTTCGAAATAAGATCTTGAGCAAGATATACAAGCCAAAACTGGACGAGATGACTGGAGAATGGAGGAGACTGCACAATGAAGAACTTCACGGACTTTACGACTTACCCGATATTGTAAGAATAATGAAATCGCAACGACTAATGTTGGCACGTCATGTAGCTCGGATGAGGGAAAAGCGAAGATAATATTTCATCTTGGTTGGAAAGGTCGGAGGGAAAGATATCATTGGGAAGACCTAGAGACATCTGTTGGACACTGAATAGGTATGGAGGCTGCATCGCTTCCCTTGTTTCTCCAGGGAAATGCTGGTACGTAAGTTAGACAAAGTCTCTGACTTTGCCTTCCCTCAGATGACCGAAGCAAGATGCCAACCTAAGTCCAGATATCCCATATGCATTTTTTAAGGAATGGCTGCTAATACTTTTCATATGTTTTCAAACGGAGGAACAAAATGTTGATGAATGCCAACAAAGTAGAACATGGGAAGGATATTCCAACATATTCGTATGGAAATATTAACTTGGTGAAAGGGGAGGTATTCATGTGTCCTTAAAGATGCTGGAGATAATTTGCTAAGAAAGTATATATGGAAAACATTATCAGAACCGGGAAATCTGATTTGGGAAATATTTTCATCATTGAACTGTAAAGGTTTTTTTCGTCCTGAAACATAGAAGCCACAATTTTTCTTTGCCTTTGCAAATTCAAACAAATGTCACGTCTCCGTTTGTATAACATTTGCATATATCAAGACAATATATCGTTACATAAAATCTATTGTTACATTACAATGGCCTTAAGTTCCAAAAAAACAACGTAATTTTGCATTGAGACAGAGCTAATTTGATCTCGAACTCGGAAAAATGAATGCAAAGGCCCTTAGAATAGGATAGGTGTATCATCTAACATTCCAGTTTCTTTGTATTTATCGCAGGGCATACTATGAACTATCATCTTTCAATCGTATGACTTCAAATGGCTTGGTAAAGAGCGAGATTTCCATTTAAAATATATAGGTAACGGTAAGTTTAATCGAAGAAGGTAAGTGTGAACGCGTTTTTCTCGAAACTAACTCTTGGCACATACGCCTTTTCTATTTTAGACGCTGCAATTACAAATTAATAAATGCTACAATAATTTTATCTTAAAACTTTATTTTTAACATTTATTTTTATATGGGCCAGTTTAGTAACTTTGGACTTCGGCCCGTCACGATTCACCTTTAGCTGTTAAAATACACACCCATGCCCCTGCCGGGACTCGAATCCGGGACCTTCGAGCCCATGGCCTACCGCCACAGACCGCTCGGCCACCCGGCCGGCACAATAATTTTATCGTCGGTTCATGTCCGACTGTATTAATCGTTAAGATATGGAAGGTTTGGCTTACAAGTGGTGTAAGTCCAAAATAAGAATTTTACAGGAGAACAAGTTTAAAGTTTGGAACAGTGTATAAATTAATTCTATCCCTTTTGTCAGAAAATTATTGCGTGGATGTATACTTTGGAATTTAAACTTAGATTCAATAATAATAATAATAATAATAATAATAACAATAATAAAATAAACTCCCTCATCAAAAAATAAAGGAAAAAATAACACTTTTGCTTACTATAAACAATAATAATAGATCGGGATACGGTACGTTGAGTAATAAGTTACAATATTGCAAGGAAATGCTGTTTATTATGAATGATCAGTGCTTTGGAGAACTGATTAACTATATCGCTTACGAAACTCGCAAGTATATGGCCGCAGAAACAAACGTTCTCCATAGAATTCTATGATTGGTAAGATCAACCAGTTTTCATCATGAACACCTACTTCTCGAAGATATCTTGTAATAATGTCCTCCAATGACGTCTCGATTTTCCAAACGGTCTCTTCTCGCAGAATTACCAACCACGATGGAATATAACTTTCGTTTTCCCGCTATCTGAGATACATGGCCTGCCCACCTTAGTTGTCGCGATTTCATTATTCTTACAACATCGGGTGAGGCACACAGTCCGTGGAGTTCTTCATTATACAGTCTTCTCTGTTCTCCTGTCATCTCATCCAGTTTTGACCCGTTTATTTTTCTCAAAATCTTGTTTTCAAACACCTATGCTCATCTGCTTGAGTCGTACTCCAACTTTCGCAACCGTAAAGTATTACCGGCAGAATAACCGTTCTTCATATTTTCAGTTTGAATTTCCTTGATATTAATCGCGATGATAGGAATTTCTTGACTGAACGGAAACATTCGTTGCCCGATGCCAACCGATGTTTTATTTCTTCCTTCACCTCGTTCTTGCTTGCTACCTATGCTTTTAAGTATTTAAATTTGTTTACTTTCTCTATGGTTTCATTCTTAATTGTTATTTATCTATTGCCTTCATCCTGTATTTCAGCTTGTTAGCTTTGCTTTCACCTTTAGACCTATCTAATCGCAAGCTTCTACTATAACTCGCTGTTCCTTTGTAGCACATTTATATCGTCCTCTATTACATCTACATTATTCACGTATACGAACAATTGGTCCATTTCAAGTTAGTCTCTTTTTTTCTTCTTTTATTTTTAGACTCTCATGTTCTAATGCAAAGTTAGAGAGTACTGGTGATAAGGCATAACATTGTTTTAAGAACGAAGAGCAAAAATAAAATAAATATAAAATTAACTTATGAAGAAAGTTAAATCACAAAATGCAGGGATTTTCTCTGCTGTAAGAAGTCTGTTCAAACTATTGCGAATTAATTACATGTACTGCGAAACAACTGGATTTTTTTTTGTCGTTTGTTATTTGTTGTCAATTTTGCTTCGTCAGGTATTAATTATTTTTGTTTCGTAGATTGTTCCTGTTCCGGAAACAAATAACATTCTTTGTCTCCTTTTCCTGGGCCTTCTTCACCTTTCTCTGTTCCTCCTTCACCCAAACCTTTAGTTTATTAAGATGTACGGTTGTACGGCGTGGCTGCGTGAAGGTGGACATTCGACATACACCACTTGATAACCAAACTGTTCGGACATTCCGTTTAATGGAATAATATTAAATGCATTTTGTGGGCAAATTACTGAACTGATACCCACATCAGTTGGCAAATTGGTCTAAATAGAGGATAAAGAGTATTAGAGGGGTCTGTCTATTAATATAAACAGAACGACAATCGTAATACTTTTAGTGGCTTTTGGAATTTTGTTTGCTTGTGGATGTAAGTCTGAGTGCTCACGGGAAATGTACAAAAGCGGATAAAGGGAAGTAGGTAACAAGCTGGAAGAGAAGGATCCGAAGGACGTTTCATTCAGTAAATAAAATTATTTTTTCGGTCCTTCCCCAAAGGACATAGGGAACGACGAAAGCTCTTTACAAATTTCCTCGACCGCATTTTTCCTGACTTCCTTTCCAGGAAAATTCGTCCACGTTCAAAAAAATGCACATGTTTCCGATCTAATATACAAAGGTCGTGGTTCTCATTGTAACTGTGTGGGTTGTTCGTTTGTAAATGTTTATTTGTATAAATGTATGTGTCTATTTGTATATACGTATATTGTATATTGCGAGGGATGATGTGCTGTGGAGCTCAAAGGATTTGATTATGAGGTATTTGTTCTTGCGAAGTCAAAGTTTGTTTTTCAGCATTGTAGCTCAAACGTCTGTAATAAATCAACCACTACTGTCCCTAATTAGTCACAAGTCTTTCATATCACACAGTGTTTTAGTCGTTTCATCATACTATCTTTTACATTTGCTGCAATTTATTTGTTGTTTATCTTGTACAAAAATACCTTTGAAATGGGAATGAAGTAATAATTTATCAACGTACTATGAACAGTTTCTTTGCCAAATAGCGTCAGTTTCGCGGAGGTAAATAATCACGGAACTAACGCTAGCACGAGAAGTGATTCATTTTGCATCCTAGAGTCTAAACTGCCACTAACCCGCCTGCGCTCGCTGTGCTTGACACTGAATGTCCGTGAGGCATGTATAAGATGTTGAAAATTAAAAAAAACAAGCAAACGGGAGCATTTGTTCATCAGTAGTAACAATTAAAAGTAACAGTGTAAAAAGAAGGAAAGAAAACTTGTCCTAAGAAAGAACCGAACTTCGGCTTTCCGGTCAGTGAGCTGACGCCATACCGTCTAAGCTACCCAAGCAGTTACAATCAAACGCCTTTCGGCAGAGGGGTATTCGAAGCAAACACGTTGTAATTTACAACATAACACTTAGATGGTAGTGACGCTGACGTATCTACGAGATTATTTACTTCACCAAATAACGGCACACAATTACAATATAAACAAATATAGTATTCTAAATAACATGCATTTATCTAATTACAATCAAATAAGGTAAAGGTTCCCCCCCTGTGCAATCCGCATGTGCCGTGAATATACAGTACAAAGTTTCATATGGTCGTTGACGGCATTTACCTTAAAAACAAACGTCAAGAACACGCTAATACACAATTTGATACGAGCTGAGTGCACTTTAGGGCCAGGCATGGCAAATGGATAACGCACTTATTGATATCACCAATATTTTTATTCTTTCTTTTCAATTTTATAGTAAACTGAGGATTTTTCTGAAATATTTCTACAAATATTGAAAACTTCTTCTACCAGTCCAGTATTTCTTCAGTTTATTAATTTATTTGTCATTTCTCTTAGATAAAAATGATTTATTGTGTTAGCATGATAAAATCGCGGGTTATTACAAACCGTCACTTTTTTCAGGATTTTGTGATATTTCCTTGTTTTTTTCCAGCTAGGGTAGGGAACGGTTATTTGGTGATAATTCTTACGAGACCTGTCACCGAAAAGTCCGTCCCATTTTGAAGCTACCACGACGTCTGAGTGTAAGCATTTTAACCTACATGGCATGCCATCTATTTGCAATCCACTATCTGTGTCTCTGTAACAAAGATCAGTCATTGGCGGGAATCTAAGAGAAACTTTGTGTTGTAGTTTACGGATACGTTAATATTAAGTGAAATTCATGGAAAGTGCTTTAATTTTTATTTTTTGTATGCCATTCTGTACACAGGGAACTGTAATATTTTTTCAAAGGCAGAAAAGTTTAAAACTCCATCATTGTTTTAGCACAGATCTCATGGTGTTTCAGTCAATTTTAAACCTCTTGTAAAGCTGTGAAAAACATACGTATTTTTTTTCAGAACTTTAAGAAGTGAACGCCACTTCTTCAGACAAACCTGATGATGCCTCGATGTGTACGAAATGTAGATTTTGGTATTCACAAGATTTCCAAAGTAATACAGGTGCAAGTTGAATTCAGGGCAGCTTTTTCATACAACAATTTCATGAAAAAATTGTTTTATGTACATTTGGTTAGGAAACGTTCTGGTTAATAATTCATAATGTCACTAAATAACCTTATCCACTATCACCAAATAGCCTTCCTGTTTAGTGTTGTTTTCATTCTTTTTCCATTACTCTGTGTTCATTGTATCTTAGTAAACTAGTGGAAAACATTGCCTAGAAGGATGGTTCCAATATTTAAATATAGTTTAACAAAAATATGTTAGGAATTTTCCTTATAAAAATTCATTTAATATAAAAATATTACCAAATTACCTTTTTCTAGTTTATGTAATAAACATATTTTAATAAATGACTATAGAAATGGCATTTCCTTCCGTCAACTTGTCAGATTTATCATTCTTTCTTTCTTTTTTGTAGATTTCTACATGATGAAAGATTTGTTATAAATACAGTACACACTTGGGTTGTATTTCCTCATCACTTTTATTGATATAACTTTGTATGCTTATGTTTTATAGTTGGATTTATGTTTAGCCAATTTAAATATTATTTTGTATCTAGTTTTTCTCTAACGTTGTAATTACTTATGAGATCGAAACGTGCTACTGATAAGAAAAGATCAGATAATGTTATAACTACTCTCTTTTCCTATTTAAAATTGCATATTATTTTTACGGTGTCCCCTGTAGGTGAGCAGTAACTCCTCTCTACCTTGTATTCAAGGGGTCTCGGATTCGATACCTGGTGGAGAAGCAAGTGATTCAGAGCCCAAATAAAACTGTAGGTCTGAACTAGCCTAGCCAATACCTTAACAACAACACCTCTCTACACCTTGCGGTTCCTGAGATTTAACAAAGCGGTATTATAATGTCCCTTTTGCTATAACTTTGCTATCAAGGGACATACAAATTGTGTTGTTGTGATAAAGAAATGTTATTTAGGTTTATGATTGTAGAAAGTATGAACTTATATGAGATAATTTATCTATTTTTACCAAAATGTTTTGTATCCCAAAGATTAGCAGTCACATATTCTGCATAACCAAGAATTGTGGCTAAAGATTGAAGTATAAATTCTTCAGGTGGAAACACGATGAATTCCTTTGAAGTAAAAAATGCGTAGTTTTGGAGTAAGGAGCACTAACATGTGACATAGCATCCTTACAACTGACGTAATATCTCCACATGCAATGACATAAGAACCGTTGCTACATTTTAGTACAACCTTGGGACTGCGTTGGAAACTTATCTAACCAAAGTGTTGTTCTAATGACAAAACATCGTGGATCACGAAGGGGATTTTGGGATGTAGTTTTCTTCGTAAATATTTTTTTCTCTCTCTTTCCTTTTCACTTTGATGTTGAAACTGTGTATCTTAGACTATTGAAGCATTCCATCCTTGAAGATTTTTATTTCATTACTAATTCTTTCCGTGTCCAATAATATAACAGTTCTTTTTTAATTTCATATTTCGAAAAATCAAGGTTTAATCACTTCTATGATATTTCCAGATTTTCATTTTAGGTTCAGTCTGAGACGCATAACGAGTAGTTTTCTTCATAGCACTTACCAAGAAAAAAAGATATCCAATAAATTGTTCGCTTTGGCACGTATCCTTGTGGAAAGTTCACAGGCAACAAAACTAATTTATTCGATTTTATATACGATTTTGAGTTTTGGATATATTATTTCTCGACAATGTTACCCGTAAATGTCAAACCATAAAGACGCGTTCGATAATGAGGTGGATATTTTTAGAACTTACCCAATATCACCATATTAGAACTATTGACATCTCAGATTAAAACGATAATAAAGGACTGTTTGAACATTCCAGCATTAAATGACAATTATAGTAGTCATTATTTTAATATACTCCCATATTTCTACTTCAATAAAATACAAGCTAAATTATGAATATCCTTATTACTCTTTAGCATAAATAAACATTTTTATATAATACAAAACAAGGATTTTAGTTTTTGGTACATTTCACCGAAAGTATGTAAAGTAACCGGACTTGGTTTAGGAAATAATTAGAAAGTTCAAATTCGAAAATCTGTGGGTTACCGGATATTTAAAAGAAATAATGTTACAGAATGTTCTCTTTTAAGAGTAATAAATGAACAGTTTGTTTTGATATGATACCCTGAAATGTATGTCTGATCGGACAATGTGCAGGCATACATATAGGCATGTTATCTTTCGCTATTACAAATTATCTCATATTTAAATTTTACTGTTTTGCATAATACCACATTCATTTTCTACTTAGAATGTTAGGATGACACCTTTAACATAGGCCCTGGTCTCCACATTCCCGAATCCTTTCCCCTCTTCTATCCCGACCTGAGCCTTAGAGGCCTAAAGGCCATAAATAAAAATTCAAATGTAACAAGGACCTTAAAGTAGCATCCTGTATGTAACAAGGACCTTAAAGTTTGACAGTCACCTCGGGCTCGCATATTGTTTGATCACCAACGCTCTTGCGTGAATTAGACTGTACAATAACGTGTACTAGCTCTTCAAACAGTGCCGAGGTACAGTGTCAACCATAGATACTCTCCGAACTACGTGCATGTAAGGAATTACGTAAATATCTTACATCCAGGCAATTCTGTAAGCTTCCTGAATATATAAAAGCGTCACATATTTCCGATTTGGAGGGCGAGGAAATAGTATCCATGAAATTGGTCTCGGGAAAGATCTTCGTGCAAATGAATCAAAGTTTAAGTAAGGCGGAAGCTGGGAAACTACGAACATGAAAGAGTAAGTTTAAACTTCGTTGCAAGGTTACTGTAATAATTAGTCTGTTTAATTGTGTCGTTATAAACTGTTTATTGTCACAGAAACCACCACAAAGTTAGTTGTGAAACGTATCTAGTACAACGGAGAAACAATTTCTGAGCAGTAGTTTATAATTTTGACACCTACTCATAATTTATAGTTATTTTTCGATGCGTCTTTGTTTACTACCAAAGTACACAGCAACAAATATACATATTAACTGAATACAATTTGACTATCAGTTTTGCATGTTAATTCAACACACCAATCTGAGTTAATTTCGGTGTTGAGTGATGTTAATTTTGATTATTTTGGGCTTTAATTCAACACAGTGATGATGATATTCAGGCATAATCACTGAATTGAAAAGTGCGCTGTGTTAAATATCCGTTGATGTTCAATTAACATACACAAGTTGTAATCTAGTTGTGTTGAATGAACGCTACATTATTTGCTTGTTATTAAAAGCTTCTAAAAATACCTCTAGCATTTTCAGCAAACGGAACTGACGTGATGGTTTAACTAGCCCATTACTTCATTCATGAACACGTGAAAACTAAGGTGCAGTTGCAACAAATGGTCTGAGGAAGCAACGTTCCCAAAATCACTACAATTCTAGAATATTCACAGCGAGAACTGCAAACTTACATCACAAAATATATGTTATAGAGGGTGGGCAAAGATTAGTTGTTATTATTCAAGGAACGAAAAGTTCTCTAAGAAAACAGTTCCTTTGAAGAAATGTAAAATAAAGCATAGTTAAGCAGCTAGCAGCGTGCGTAGTGAGCCCAACACCATCATAAATGACGTCGTTACTCGACACATAATAACGTAAGCCGTGTCAGTTTAGCAAATCACAACTTAATTAGTACCCAATATTAAACAAAGTTTATGACTGAAAATGCATCTTGGCTTAGAAAGGATTTCTATGTTTGCGCTATTAAACCATTTAATTAAATGACAATGAAAGATGTTGCAAACCCGTTTATGTGGCATTCCTTCATTATACACTTTGCGGAAATAGATACATTTAATACAACTTCGATTATAATTTGCTTAACCGACATGGCTTACCTCACTATCTGTGGAAATGTGACGTCATTTATGATGATGCCAGATCCATTTAGGACGCCTCTAGTTCTGAAACTACTCTTTTATTATCCATTTCTTGAAAGGAACTGTTTTCTTAGTTTGATGAAAACTTCACGTGTCTAGAATATTGACAAATATCCTTTGTCTACACTGTATATTTATATAGCGTAAATGCTTTTATATTTATGAACCAAGGTGACGAATATGAAACAGAGGAAATAATGAAAACAGGTACTTACCACTCATGATGTGTCCAACCAGTGTAAAAGGTAAGCAGAGAACATTGACCAAAAGGTCAGCACATGCTAAATTCGTGATAAATATGTTGGTAACGGAACGCATTCGCGGCGCCCGATACACGACAGCCACGACAAAGCAATTGCCTATCACTCCAACAACAAAGACCAACGTATAGGCGACGCAAAAGAAGACCGTCATCGGAAGATCGTAACGGAAAATTGGAATGGTGATATTTTCATTACTGCTGTTCGCACTCCAGTTATATTCATCTTCCATAATTGCATTCCAAGGCTCTTCCCTTTCAATGATTGCAACTGCCATCACGGCTGCGTCTGAAAGACAAGAAAAAAATCTATTAGGATTCATCATATTGTGTAAGGACTGATAAGATTCCGATTCAAAACTACATGCGAATAATCTAAAACACTATTTTAAATAATATTGAATAATATCATTGATTGCTTTCAATTATGTACATAGAAGAAAGGTATATTATATAAACAAATGTAAAATATAGTGTGTGAAAAAGAGTACTCTTTTTGTTCGTTTTGAAAGTACTTCTTTCCCACCTGAAATGTGTCAACATTGTGGTATGTTCCTGTATTCTTTTCACTGCCCACAACTATTTGAACACTTTCTTGTGCAATTCATGTACATTTTTCTCACTTTTCAGTCATGTCTTACTTCTATAGACTTGAAGTCTTCATCACTGAGTGAAGACTAAAATATTTTGTTCTCTGTAATTTAGCCAATGGGAAAAGTGAAAGGGAAGGTAGAAAGAACAAAGAGGAAAGAGGAGGTGAAGGAAAAGTAAAGTTTAAAAGGGCGTTAGTACGGAAAAAGAAAAAAATAAAGTCTCCAAGAAATGTGAAAGAGGTTAACATGACAGAGGGTCAGAAGACGGAATGAAAAGTCTGAGGAAGACACTGATATCATGCGAGAAAGTTACGAACAAAGTCTTCTTAGTGAGAACAACTTTTTAATGTAGTCACTTTAGTAAGAACAAAACTGTTTAGCGTAGTTATTTTAGAGAGAACAAAATTCTTTAGTGAATGTTCTTTAATGAGAACAATGTCTTACAAGTATACCTATCAATGCTTTGAACTGCTTTTTTTTAACCAAACTTGGTAGAGAAATAGGGTACTTCAGGAAACCACCAAAAAATATGATAAAAAGTGCTTTGGTCCATAAAGATGGGCGCAGTGGCAAAACATTTGGTTCATAAGAGTAAGTACTTATAATGTGATATAAGTCGGAAAACACACATGTGTTTGTAAAACATCTAAGTAATGGTTTTATTGTAGACAAAACCAAAAATTGCACCCCCGTATATATTCAAATTATCTATAACGTATCCGAAAGAAAGAGTTCAAGTCGTAGGCACAAAATGGAGTATAAGCGAATGCCGGGGCCTGCCAGTTTCAGAGTCAACATCATACATTTTCATACCGGTGTCAATGACTATTCCAACGGTATATGATTAATCCCTGTCGAATTTGTGGCTACTGAAATTTCATAGGGACACAAATGGAGAATACTAAGCGACTAGAAAGGTCCTGCCAGTTTTAGGGTCAAAGTCATAGGTTATTTCACGGTTTCAAGTCATTACGAATCCAATGCTGAATGGCTCATTTCTGTTGCACTCGTAGTAACTGAGACATAAATGGGGAATACTAAGTGATTGAAAACGACCTGCCAGTTTTAGTCACATTCATAGCTTTTCTCACCGTTTCTAACCATGGCGAATCAAACGGTGTATTATTCATATCTGTGTGACATGTAGTTACTGAGATATAGGGGGCCAAAGAAACATACAGGCAAAGAATACTAAGCAATTGAAAAGGACCCGCCAGTTTCAGAGTTTACTGCTAGGTTATTCCATGGTTTGAGAGCATTGCAAATCCAACGTTGCTTGGCTCATCTCTGTCGGACGTGCAGTTACTGAGATATAGAAAAGGCACAAATGGATAACACTAAGTGATTCGAAAGGACCTGCCCCTTTTAAAATCAAACGGATAATTTTCCCCATCGTTTCAGACAATGACGAATCCAACGGTGTATGATTCATCTCTTTGGGACTTGTAGTTACTGAGATATAAGGGGGACAGCGAAACATACAGATGGAGAATACTAAGCAATTGAAAGGGACCTGCCAGTTTTAGAGCTTATGTGATAGGTTATTCCATGGTTTGAGACCACTGTGAATCCAAGGGTGTATGACTCATCTCTGTCGGACTTGTAGTTACTGAGATTTAGGAGACAGACAAATGGAGCATACTAAGTGATTAAAAAGGACCTGCCACTTTTAGAGTCAAAACTATAATTTCCGCCACCGTTTCAAAGCATGACGAATTCATCTATGTGTGACTTGTAGTTACTGAGATCTAAGGGGGGGGGACAAACATACAATGTGAAAATACATAGGAGAAATGGAAAAAACTGAGTAAATGAAAAGGACCTGTCAGTTTTAGAGTCAAAGTCATAATTTCCCCACCGTTTGAGATCGTAGCAAATCCGATGGTGTATGGCTTAACTCTGTCGGACTTGCAGTTGCTGAGATCTAAGGGAGGGGGACAGACAGACAGACAGGACAAACCCTATATCTTCCCTTATTCACTGATGTTCATACGGGTACGCTAATATTGAAATAATGGAAACAAACACACATAAATTGATACCAGATCAATGCGCTATCTTTCAGGGGATAAGATTACCTTGGTCGCCATCTTGAATTCGGCCATCTTGAATCTTGCTCGATTTTTTAAATGAAAAAGTGGTAATGTAACATGTCAATCTGGGCTAGAATTTTACCAGAAACACATTGGTGAAGTCAGTTTTATCATAAATGTATTTTTGAGAAAGATAATGAGAAGTAACATTAGTATGCCTAGTTTATTGAAAAGTCTGGAAATATTCTGTCCTAAACAGTAAAAGACATGAAGACCTAATTCACAAGCAATGAGTACTGGATAGGTGGTCCTCAATATTCATTACTTGTGCATTTGGTCTTCATTTCTTTCGCTGTTTCAAGAAGGGCAATGTCTTTCGAGACTTTTCAATCAATTAAGTATATTAATGGCACATCTCACTATCTCTCTCAAAAATAAATTTATGACAAAACTGACTTTACCAATGTATTTTGGTAAAATACAGATTGATATGATACATGACCCTCCTATCATTTAAAAAATCGAGCAAGCTTCAAAATGACCGACAACAAGTTGGCGACCATGACAAACGTACCTTCTGAAAGGTAGTGCATTGATCCGGTATATCAGTTCATTTATGTTTATTTTCCATTATTTCAATTATTTTACAAATAAACGCGAGTTTTGAACCGTCTTCATGGACGAAAGCACTTTTAACCATGGTTTCTGGTGGTTTCCGGATGCACCCTACTTCTCTACCAAGTTTGGTCGAGAAAGCAGTTTGAAGTATCAATAGGTTTATTTTTTAGTGTAATCATTTTAGTGACTGTTTTTAGTTTTGTCATCTTAGTAACTATTTTTAGTTTAGTCATCTTAGTGACTATTTTTAGTTTAGTCATCTTAGTGACTATTTTTCGTTTAGTCATCTTAGTGAAGTTTAGTCATTTTAGTGGCTAGTTTTAATTTAGTCATCTTAGTGACTTTTTAATTTAGTCATTCTAGTGACTGTTTTTAGTTTCATCCATTTAGTGACTGTTTTCAGCTTAGTCATTTTAGTGACTGATTTTAGTTTAGTCGTTTTAGTGAGAACAAACTAATAGTGTAGTTTTTAGTGAGAATTGTTTAGTATAGTAATAGCAGTTTAAACTATTTTTAGTACAGTTACTTCAGTGAGAACATTATTTTAGTATATTCAGTTAGTGAAAAGAAATTTTATAGTGTAGTCATTTTAGCAAGAACAATTTTTAGTAGGAACACATTTTTACTGTTATTTTAGTAAGAACAAAATTTGTTTAGTGCAGTTTTATTAGTAGGTACAAAATTTTAATGAGAACAAAATTCTTTTATACCCATTTTAGTGCGAATAATTTTTTTAGTGAATACGACATTTTTAATGTAGATTTTAGTGCAAAGAAAACTTTTAGGGCAGCTTTTAGTGAGAACAAAAGTTTGCTGTGTGAATACGATTAATTGACAACTTACTGTGTATCAATAAGCGGTTGATTAACTTACAAAAGAAGTAAAAACGTTGGGAGCGGAAATGGAGCTCCGTCTTGTTGATGACGGCACATTGACTGACGAAAAACATAGATCATTTGCAACTTTTCTTTGCATATATTAAAGAAGTGTGATGAGAAATTAGTGAGCCGAAATGTTTCAGTGAGTTCAAAATGCGTACAAGCCTTTTTATAGGAGTAATCGTAAAAATCGAATGCAGCGAGAATCGTTCTAAACACATCATCAGCGGGACGCGATTCCCCATGGTCTCGTACACATTTATCATTTGTGGTAGCCGTAACTAACCCGAATGCAAACCTAGTAACTACAAGTGTTGATGTGGATTTAAGCACACCATTCTATGGAGCTCGTCGAGGTGAGTAAGCCACCAGGAAAGTTTATCTCCAATGGAATTCGGACCTAACTTTTTGTAGCAAAAGCGAAAAATTCTAAAAATCGAAAATGATAGAATGTGTTTTTTTAATGTTCACACTGCAGACTGATCAGCAAGTGCAGCCGAATAATAAATGACCGTATAATTGTAATTCGATACCGATTTCCGATCGAATTAATTCCATAATAGAATTGAAATTCAAGATTGGCAGATACAAATTTATTTTATTAACAAAATCATATACAGTCGGTGCATAACGGATTGTGTACGTTATTTGTTAAGGCAGTCCTCATACTAAAACTGGGAACCAGATGTGTCTGGTTAGGTTTCATTTATTCGATCCAGGAACGAGCCGATCTTTAAGAATGTGGGGCGAGGGCAGAAGACAGAGAACCCCAAACCTCTTTGGTACTTGCAGGGTGTATATTACTTGCACTTATTCCGTATTGAATCACTTGCTGACACCAATTTGCAGAGCGTCAGGCTGTTCGCAAATTTGACTAGGTGAATCACTCTTTTCTTATGAATACCCGGAAATTTACTCTACCCCCGCCGTAAACTTTTTATTTTTTTATTTTTTGCGAATTGCTAGCAACTGGAAATGAATATTTTAATTCATAACATCAAATATTGTTTAGGACAGTAACATACATCTCTTTTTAGGCAACCGGCGCTTTGGGAGCAATAGCGTCATAAAAGACGCAATTTTATTAACGAAGAGAGTAATGAAATACGTGGGGACGAGGTGGAATCCCTGGTAATAATACATGGAATCACTCATTTGACATTTTAACAATGAAACCAGTAACAAATACGCTGTAATGTGATAGCAAGATGCGTTCATATATTAGAAACACGTATAAAATCATGCCTATGTAAAATCAGCACAACCACAACAATGATGATGCCACAGATGATTGCTGCTAAGAGAGATTATGATTAATAATGTACTCTCCAGCAACGAATGATATAATTCTTTCAATAATTGATTAGGTACAATGTTACACTACGCATGAGACCATCTTTATAAATAACGCGTGATGTATTAATCTGTGAATAAAATGTGTGAACACGGATTCATTTTTTCTACAATATTTATTAATACTACAGAGGTCTCATAATCCCAACATGTTACAAAATACAGAGATCCCAACATGCTACAAAGTACTGAGTAATATCTTACTAACTCGCCTAAGCGTATACGTAGATGAAATAATTCGAGATCACCAACATTAGTTCTCATTGATTTTAAGAAAGCATATGATTCTATAAAAAGGGAAAAGTTATACAGTATCCTGGTACAATTTTGAAATTTGTTCATCTTGTAAGGATGTGCCTCAGCGACTCGATAAGCAGAGTACGGGTAGGTAATAATATGTCAAATAGTTTCAAGATTCGCAACGGATTAAAACAGGGTGATACCTTTTCACCATTACTGTTTAACTTTGCGCTAGAATATGCTTTTCAGAAAATAAAGGAGCACAAAAAAGACTAACATTGAATGGTTAGAATGAACTGTTCGTATACGCGGATTATGTATATTTAGTATGGGACGTTATAAATGCACTACAAGATAACACCGATGTCTTGGTAGACGCGTGCGATGAGATAAGTCTACAGGTAAATATAGAGAAAACAAAATACATGATAACAAGTCGAAACACTAGGAATGAAGAAAATAGATACATAACAATTAAAAATGAGAACATAGAGAAAGTAAACAAATTAAAATACTTGGGAGCATACATAACAAGCAAAAACGAGGCCACAGAAGAAGTAAAAAGTCACTTAGTATCGTGCAACGCATGTTTCTACTCAGTCCAGAAGCTCCTAACCTCGCGATTAATATCAAGAAAGTTGAAATTGAAAGTATACAGAACAGTTATTCTGCCGGTAATATTTTACGGTTGCGAAAGTTGGAGTACATAAATTACGAGATGAACATAAATTATGAGTGTTTGAAAATAAGGTTTTGAGAAAGATATACGGACCGAAACGGGACGAGATAACGGTGGAAATGGAGGAGACTGCATAATGAAGAACTTCACGGACTTTACGACTCACTTAATGTTATAAGAGTAATGACATCGCGACGACTAATGTAGCTCGGATGTAGGTGGGAAGACCATGTAGCTCGAATGGGGGAAAAACGAAGATTATATTCTATCCTGGTTGGAAAGCCGGAGAGAAAGAGACCGTTGAAGGATAATATTAGAAGGGTTCTTCGAGAAGTAGGAGTTTGTGATGCAAACTGGTTTGATCTTGCTTAGGATATAATCCTGTGGCGAACGTTTGTTACTGTGGCAATGAAGTTGCGATTTCCGTAAGCCATAAAGTAAGAGTAAGTAAGTAAGTAAGAGGTCTCATAAGTACGTGAATCTATCAAAACGTTCAAATGCTTTCGTCCCCACAATGTCATCCTGTATAATATAACTGATGTATTTCATTTAAGCAGAAAACTCTTTATGGTATGAAACATGCAGGTGCACCTCAAAGTCCTGGATACATCGGACTGAACCATAGATTCCTAAACACCAGAGATAAATTTAAATTCAAATCTCTAGATGCATGCATAATTCCTAGATGTCTTTGTTCAGGTAAATGCTTTTTAGTTGATGTCCCTCGTATATCAAATCATGTATGAGAAAGGAGGTTAACAGTACGCACGTATTTTTTTTTATATTTTACCAAATTCTTTATTAGTGATTTTAGGAGAATTTGAATGTTGGTACGTTGAACTGTATGAAAGTGAAAAAAACTGCCGGAAACGAATCTCATTTCTGAAATATGAAAAGAAATACTGAAAGAGACTACTTGTGTGCTCTTGCCCGACAAGTCGGGGGAACAGTACTATTGATGTAGTATAAGAACAATCACAATCACTTAACAACAATCACAAATAAAGAGGTTCATATTCTGAGCAGTCCTCATGACACCTCCCACCAGTTCTCGCACATAGCCCGGTTATCCTCAAACATCTCCCCAGAGTCTTGGCAATATGTGCTTTAATGATGTTCATTGATTCAACTAGAATCTCGAGGGTACAGAAGTGTACTGATCGATGTTGATCGTTTATATTTCTTGAGTTTTGTTCCTTCTTTGTTCTTCTTTAACGGTTCTAGTTCTACTAAGCGAGCGTTCTTCGAAGGGGCTACTAGAGAGAATCTCTGATTTCTTGAAAATCCTTTGCAACCTATCTTTTACTTTCATCATTTTCGTGAGAACTCTTGCTCTCTTATGCTATACGAACCCTTGTGCTCTAACCATCTTCATTGTGTTCTAACTTTTACTTCACTAACTCTTAGTATTGAACATACAACTCTCCTTCGTCTTGACCCATGCCACTTTTTGACTACTATAGCAAGCTTTGTTCTCCAATAAACGCAATCAGTCGATGCAGGGGAACATGCATTTTGTTTTTCTAAAAAAATGAGTTTGCACTCGTAACAAGTACGTACTACACAATGACAGCTAACCGCTCCGAAATTTTAAATCCAGAAGCTAACAAATCACCAACTTGTAGCGGTTTTAAGAATACGAAATATCAGCTTATCTCATATGTAATGTCGTATTTTTGCACTGTGAGGTAAAGAGCGATCTTACCTGGAACACTACTGTTAGTCTAGAAAATAATCTCCATCGGACTCTACAACACTCTGTCACCTGTCAACCAGTTGTTGAATCCCAAGCTTAAAGAAGTTCCCGGTTTTGGAGGCAAAGAACTGGGTCACTGTTCGTCGCACGTCATCTTCATTTTGCATTGTTTTCTCGGAAAGGTGGTTTTGCAGGCTGTAAAAATGACAGTACTCTGTTGGTGCAAGATCTGGTAAAAGCGCCTGTGTCGTAGGGTATTTGTACCCCCAGTTTCTCCCAGCCACATTCCCCGATCTTAACACAGGTCCTTCTTGCCGTGTGTGGGCGCACGTTATAACCGTAAATGAACACACCCTTGCAGTTAACCAGGGCAGGACGTTTCTCCAACAATGCAGTCCGCAGGCGTTCACGCTGCTGACGGACATCTGCATTGATAGTCTGGTTACGTGGCAATAACTCAAAATGGATTATTGCACTGATATTCCACCAAACACTCAATATCACTTTGCAGGGGATGAAGATATTGTGTTGGCAAAGTTCCTGCGGCCCCACTTTAGGTACCAACTGCAGTTTGCATGTAATGTTATGGTAGAGGACCCACTTTTTATCTCCATCAATAATATCTCACGTCTGTGAAGGGTGAGCAGGAAACTGCAGAAGTCAACTCGCTGCTGCATAGGTCTCTTCTTGTGGCTTATCGATGAGGCTGGTGTCTTCGGATCGAAACCTCTGGAATCACTTCTGGAATTTTCGCACATCCACGTACCATGACTATGTGGTCCTCCGAGACTGCCATGATCAAACACCAGCCACACTCAAACACCAGCCAAAACGTGGAGTAGACCGTTCTTTTACACATTTCTGCACACTCAAGTGCCCTTTATGACTCAGCTATGGTACGTGCCGTCTACGTCACTATTCGCTCGTCAGATTGCGTGATTTCAGCAGTCATCGCACAGAGGACATTACTTATGGGATAATCCAGTGCATGTAAGTAAATGTGAGAGTTGGAATTTAAAATGTGTTTCCGAGAAACCACCTTCCATGCACATTCCACTTTCTTTCCCTGTACGTTTCAATTGTTACTGTTTGTGGCTTCGTAATATCATAGAAATATTGCCTTATGATGGAAACTTACCTCTTACTCATGTGGAAATTACTGATGCACATCAAACTACAGGAAAAACAGCAGGTCAGTGTGTGACTCGAATTTAATCAATTGTAAAATGCTTATGACCAGTTTCTCTGTAGTTGTTCTAGATAGCACGCGTTGACATAGTTGCCAGCAGCACTGAAACTCCCCACCAAGATTGAAACTCATTATCATCAGATGAATATCTCAGCCGGGGCCTGCTATATGTTCACTCAATGATTTAAATATACGTATCTTCTTCATCATCATACTAATCTACTTTCAATCCACTGATACATGATGGGCTTACTATTCTCCCCACCTCCACTCACACACACTCGCTGTCTTAGGTCGAAGTAACTCCCGAAACACTGTAGATTTCACATATCGATTTTGAATTTGTTCGTTTATTTTTCTGGTAATCCAATACACAACCCTGGGTTCGCCACTACCACTCAAAAATTGGGAGTCTGAATTCAGAGGTATACTTTTTATAGTATACTGAATATGAAAAAAAAAGTTTAAAGAGGAGTATTTACGAGAAGTGGCTATTCACGCAGTACTGAAAACAAGGTAACAGAGTGGCCAGATCAGGAAATCTACATAATTACTAAGGTATCCAGAAAAAAGCACAGAGTGACGACAGAAAAGAGGAGACATGAGTGTTGAGGCTTCCTGAAGAAAATGTGGGGATAAAGAACAGCAGAATAATAATAATTATTATCATTATGATAAAATTAACACTACATTTCATAATGAGTGTTTAACCTTATAAAAGTTACTAGGCCTTGGCCAAGAAGAGAGAAAACATCAATACTTCCTGATATTTATAAAAACAAAAACTGGTACATCGTGGAAACTAGTCCATCATGAAATGTTCAACCTTCTCCGGGGAGAAAAGATTTAGCTAAAATGCAAGTCTATCTAACGGTAAACTCATGTTGTGCCATCAAAATACTCTTCGTATACGTCAATGCACCACTCTTTATACTCTCGCACTCTAACAAAGGATTATAGTCGTAAGAGATTATAATGACCAATCTCAATTTTAAAAAAAGTTTTGCTTATTTCCTTGTTTTCTCTATTTTACATTTATGTATGATTAACTAACTCATATGCCTGCGTTGGTGCACTGTAACCGAAATATATATATTTTGTGACTCTTTTGCACACATTTCTGAAATAGTCCTATTTTGTGAATGAGAGGTGTAAACATGTGAGCAGGAAGTAACGGGATCGTATCATCTTGTTCCGAGATGGAATTTTTGTCTTTCCTTGCATTTAAATTTTATTATTGAAGTTGGCGAGGTTCAGCCTATCACTGTAATCCCACTTCATCTTTGGGAAAAGTAATAATATAAACATAGTTTTGACAACGATGGAGATATTGGTACAAATAAATGATAAATCCTGCATGTGCTACAACTACATTGTATAAATGAGACAAAAACGTAACAAAATGTTTTTAAAAAAACTTAAATTTTAATTCTATAGCATGGTTTTAATTAATATTATTTTACAAGAACAACAACAGTCAATTTCACTTTTTTCTTTTTTTAATTTCAGCAAGAATAAAGCCTTCCAAATTCTGTTTTCTGTTTTCTAGAATTTCTACCTCTCTGATATAATCTATTCACGCAGGTGTTCTTGCAAAAACGTAAAAAAAAAGGAAAATTGACTATGGTTGTTATTGTAAAAAAAACAAAACAAACTTGAATTAAAGTTGCAGTATTCGGCTGGTTCCAGATTGAAAATGGTCGATTAGACAATCGTGGAATTTTATGTGATTTTGATTAAGGGCATGCGGAACAGAAATAAGCATGTTGAATAAACATTTTTTGTTCATTTGTTTTATTTAAATCGATTCTTTTATTTAAATCAAACTTTTTTATTTAAATAACTTTCGCGACTGAAAAAAGCTACTAAGTTAGTTTTTCCTTTCCAAATACCTTAACCAGTAAAAACTAAAGTAAAGTTCACGAACATGTGGTGTTTGCTGCCAAAGACAGCCAAGAAAATAGGCAATTACAACAACTTAAAATAATTTTGAAAAGGAAGGAAGATATAGCGTTACTTACTTATGGTACATTTGGCAAAGAACGTTAACGTGCAGGGAACTTCTACGTTCCTTTCGTCGATATACGATGAATGGTTTCAGAGGGATAAACACAGCAAGTAAGTTCGAAAAAGAAACAATATACAATGTTTATATATATCGGCTTTCCTTCTAAAATGGCGTCTGTGTCTTCCTCCCTTCCTAAGCAATTACAATTTTTAAAATCCAATTGCCTCTTTTCTCCAGAGTACACTTTTCTAACGAAAATATGCTAGGGTTCAAGTTTACTAAGATAAATTTTAGTTCATTTCACTTATTTATTAGTTCTCAAAATTGGACTACCAATTTGGCAAAACCCCTTGACAATATTCCATAAAGTATGAGAGCTATTTTGGAGCCGCTGTTGCTCAGTTGTAGAGTGGTCACCTCTGGTCTGTGGGGTCCCCTATTCGATCCCATCTCGTGCCATGTGGGCTTTGTGGTGAACAGAAACAAAGACACTGTACAGAAATGGTAAAATATATAATATACCAATAAAGTGTAAATACCTATTGAATTTGTTTAGCTGGATTTGCTTATTGAATATTTCTCGTCCTCATGTCCTTAACCATAATCACATAAAGTTTCATGTTTGTTCGATCGACCGTTTGCCATCTGGAAACGGCCAAGTAGTGAAACTTTAACAATAACCACGCTGCTTTTATGTGTATCTGCCTAAGTGATAATAACTGATTTGTTATTATTGTGACTATAACCACAATTAGCACACACAACAGTCTAAGATAATAACAGTGATTAGAATATACAAATTAGAACACACACACACATGTGTAGAGATATTTATGTAATGATAAGTCAGATATTTTAGATGTCTCAGATATTTCGGAGATATACTTTATTTCAAATTGTTTTAATTAGGGCCTACAGGAAGTCAATGCGTTAAGTTGTCAAATTACTCGAACTTAGCCATTGCTGGTAATGTAGCAAGAATTTCAATTTTGTTCTGAACTTATTGGTAGTATAGATTAACTTACACGTTTCGGCAATGAATTTGCATATTATCGCTGCCGAAACAGAGAATGATCCAGTTGTTTTAGAAAGTCTGAAATGGGGAACACTGAATACATCTTGATTACGTGTTGAGTACTAGTAGAAAGGATGTCTGGAGTTAAACGTAATGGCTAGGTAGACAGGAGTTATATTTTCCAGTATTTTCAATATTAGGTAAGAGCATTGTAGGTAATGTCTCTTGAACACAGAATATTTTTAGTTTAGCTTTCACAGGACATATTCAGTCAACGGAAAATCATATGCAAGCATTTTGTGTCTTTTGTATGGACATTCCCTTACTCTGAATTTGGCCCGATCCACACACTACATAACAGTAATGAAACTGAGATAATACGAGGTTGTGGATGAGGCAGAGTTTTGTATCTTTTGAAAAGCAGTCATTAAAATTCTAAAGACATCGTAGTGTTGATACGGCTTTTATATGCAGGTAAAAATGAATACGTGGTGTTCCACTTTAGGTTATTACGTTATTAACTCTTACTGTTGCAAACTACACAGAAAATATGGTGGTTGTTGTGACCGGGACTCGAACCCGAGTCTCACAGTTGACGCTTAAGTATTATAACGACTACCCTGTGATTTGTTTAATGGTTAGAATACCCAAATGGAAACTTGGTGACCAGGGTTCGAGTCCCTGTCACACATCATCAACATTTTTTTTTATGTTTTCTTGTTCATGTTAGTTTCTTGGCTCTATGGTAATGTGATGTAAAACATTGATATTTTCTACTTTTTGATTCTACATTGAATTTAAATTTCGCGTTCATTGAAAATGAATTTCATACAAATAGTCTACGGCGTTAAACCTTAACAGAAACGCAGGTCTTTTCAATCTCCTTTTTATCTGTATTGATTAATATTTCACCTTCACCTTTCTGTCAGATGAACAACTCAGTTCCCCTCCAACTCACTATCTTTATTTATTAAATGTAATTTATTTAACTTCCTTAATCTTTCTAAATATTTACCCTATAATCTTCAGAAGACTAATATTTTATCCTGCATAAACATTTCACGATGACTGGACTATACATCTCTAGTTCATGAGACAAGTAGAATATTTTGCTACAATCTAGTTTTTGTAGTTCTGTTATGTTCTGTTAAGTTCTCCGTATATTTGAGCTCCTTTGTTGCTGAAGGGTAAGGTTATCAAAAAAATAACAATTTCGCTTCCTTCTTTGTCAAATTCAATCATTCTCTGTTGTTCGAAGCTCTCCGCTACAGTTTTCCATTCGTTTCTTTCTACAGTTTTCTGATCCATTATGATCCAGTAAACCTTGTTATTTCGTTCCTTTATTTTTTTGGCTTAATCTTCCTCTCTCAATCTCTCCACACATTGGTGTCCACTCTACGACAACATTTGTACATCTTTCGTCAATCAGTCTCGCTACATGTCTCGATCTTTCATCTTTTAATGTGTAAGAGAAATCTGTATCTCTTTAAGTTTAATATTCATCACGTAGTACAGCAGATTTCTGATAGATGGCAGTAACTTTACTTCCATGCATAATTCCTAAACGGAACCTGTCCTTTCAAATTTGCCTATCATCTGTAGTTTTCAATGGAGTACTCATTCAATGTGGTATCTCAAGACTGTTTCTTTGCGCCATTTTTCTTTTAATATTTGTTTAGGTCCGATCTTTAGTTTGTAAAGCAGCTATGCACCTCAGTGAAAACAATAGGGAGAAATTGATAGCAGACTCATTCAGCGATTTCGTCCTTCCTCCGCCCCCTAGTCTTTCTCATGTGGTGACGACCTGAGTGCTGAATATAGATTCATTCGGTTTAGTGTAGCACGTAACCTATTTAACAAACCAATTACGGTTTTTAATATTGTTTATGATCTTCATTTCTGATATCTTTTTGATGCACAATCGTTCGTACAGTATTTTTGAATCAGTTGTTGTTCATTGCATTGTCAAGTAACATAGATTTGCGCCTTAATGAGAACACAAATAAAAAACAGACTAGTAGCTAATAGGCACATTAATTAGGAATATATACGGGGTGATGCAAAAATAAGTGCGCTAATTTTAGAGCCCTAGCGATTTTCAATACACTAATTTAAGCTATATATAGTAAAACCCTCAAATTACACAGCAATTATTATTAAATGCATACCACGTTATTCAATTATCACAATTTTCATGTAATAATTATTATTATTGAATTGCCTTAATATTTCCCCTTATACAGATGCTCTTGCATTATACGACTTCCCGATAATTAGTAAATGAAGCCATTATTGTGCTTAGATTATGGAGACTTCTTCCAATTCTCAAACGGGACGGGGATAAGTCATAGTGCTGTTACCGCCCATACAATTCATTTTATCTTTATCTTATCCAATTCTCAATGAATTACACAGTTTCTTAGTCCAAATATGTAAAAAGTATTGAATTTCCAATACATTATAGCGAAAACAACGTACATACCAATATTCAGAACCGGACCAGGGATTCTCTCCATTTCTCCATGAGTCGTGCAACAGAAGCATTCATAAGACCAGATCGATACGTTCTTTTGTCATCTCTCAGAGGAAAAAAAAAGTTAAAAAAAGCTCTCTTTCTCTACCCCTCTGTATTACTTGCCCCGCACCACCCCTTATCTGGAGTAGATACGTGCACGTTTCTTATAATATACAGAATCTTATGGGAGATGCTTCCCCTCTTCAGAATCACCCTAAAATGTCGAAATCACGCGACATTGGTCACGTGCCTCTATAGTATGGGGAGACCATATCCTCTGTTTTGATTGAAATGACACTTAACACGAAGATCTTCCGTGTCCTCTCAGGGTGATCCCTCCTCCCACTGCCCAAAGTGCTTCCCAGCCAGAAGTTTAATGAATCAATACTTGTAGAAATATAGGAAAGATCACTCACGCACACAGACGTAATTATCGCATCATTCCGCATTTTGGAGCAGAATGAGAAAAGAGAGATATTTACATACAGATATAGATGAAGTTACGTACATTACCCAAACAGATGTTCACAGGAGATGAATACAAGTCCAAATTATATATTCAAAGTTTTAAAGTAAATATTCACAAGAAACCGTATTTCTAATACATTTTTACAAATAATATTAAGTTGATGTATCATTTCTATAATATTTCTGGTTGAAATAGCAATGATTGTAGAGCATAAGTGTGCGATTTTGGCTTCAGATGCATATAAGCAGCATGTAGCGGTACGTTGTTGGAACGGCTATGGTTCATAACTTGATCAGAGCCTTTTTTCTAATGC
>JAGDQP010004905.1:33276-81941 GCA_022664845.1 Lepisma saccharinum | reverse complement strand
TGATCGATCTCGGTCTCCATGTCGATCCATCAACAGGGCATTAAGAACCAATATGCCGATTCACAGAGCGACAGGTTTATATATTTTACTCGTTGGGTTTGCATCTTATTTATAGCTTTTAGGCACCTATGGATCACTCCAAGATAAGGTTTCGTGAAATGCGGTAGGGAGTCGGCCAGGACGTAAAGTGAAGGTATCATCCCGGTACATGCCTTGTGTGGCTGAGGAAAACACTGGGAAATCCTAAGTCAGGACAGTCAACCGCTGGTACCGAACCGAGAACCTCCCGAATTCGAAACCAACACTCTCCAAAGTTAGATATGTTGGCCGTTTGGAACGAAACATACTCATATCTACGTTTATCACATGCACGCACACACACATATATTTTTCTGGAAAGGGAAAGATCTTAATTTATCTCAGATATTCTCCATATGATGCTCAAAGATTCATACTTTTATTTGTATCTGTTGAACATCAATATATATATATATATATACTCCTCCCTTCGGGGAAAGACCTCATCCACTAGTGGATTGAATATGACTGTGATATATATCATGCAACATATTTTGTGTATTTAGCTGCTAACATCTTCTTTGTAACGTAAATAACTACATAATATCAAAAATTATAAAGCATAAATATTGTGCCCCATTTTTAAGAACTGATAGAAACAGACGTTTTGTCTTGTCTTTCGTGCATAATATTAGTGTTCTATGGAATACTCGATTCATTAAGAAAGAAATAATTACCTATTAACCATAGGTTTCAGCGTTCATTTTTGTTTCTTCATGTTCGGTAAGGATCTTTTCTACTGGACAATTTAAATTAAGTCTTTCAGTAAATTTCAACTAATGGCCCAACTAAAGTAAAATTGCGTTAGGTTCCTTGTTTTGCTGTTTCAAATGCGATCTCTTTTTTTTTTCATTCTTTCGTACATACTACAAGAAACCATAAATATCTTTCCAGAAGCCAGGACATGCGATAATGATTTCTCTTAAAGAAAAAAATATCCAACCCTTGCTCGTTCACGCACACACTCTCAGAATCACACATCGCCCCCTCTACGTCAGTTGGGTTGTCTATCTTCTAGGGTTGGAGAAAAATCGTGTATAATAAAGTTATGTGAACATTATTTTGGCCATGATAGTACACAAAGGCCCAAATGACCTTTCAACGTTTTTGAATTACCGAGAAAGAAAATGAAATAACAATGGTGCGTTGTGAGTTATAAACTATGTACAAGGGTACATTTATATTTTGCATTTATCTTGCGAAGCTTGAAATATCACGCTAGCATTAATACCACAGAAAAATAAGAGCTTGCTTGGATAAACTTTACTTTATGGCCCGCATCTTCCGCTAGGTATTGAAGAATATGTACGCTTTACATCACTTATTACTTTACCACTAATTGTCGCAGACAATTTTATAAATATCTAGTGACAACCAGCAATCCATAAAGTATTAAAAAAGCTATGTCATCATTTCGTTAAATACGCACTTGAGTTGATCAACCCAATAAAGATGGAAGCATGCGGAGGAGAACTTACGGCGACATTCCGTGTCAGGGTACGATTTGCTATAAATTACGAAGGGTTGATCCTAAAGCTAGTGGTTGTTGGTAAGTTTCAAAATATTACCTGAATGGGTAGAAATACAAAGATTTTATCCCTGGTTGGGATGATATTCGGAATCAACAACCGGTGATAAAATATACTCACGCACCAGGGAACATCCCCGACATCTCTTCGGCAAATCGAACACTGCTTTGTGTTATGAATGAACGTCAACAAGAAAACACTGACAGTATCTCGAGAGGGCGAAGGGGGTTAGTTAAAGTCAGGTTAGACATGTTCCTGTAGACCTGATGTACATGGCGTTTAAAAGACACTGCATGGGCTTGCCCCAATGCGCAAGATGCTATATAGTCCCTGTTTTCTCTCCCCCTTTCAATTATATTTCACCCTTCAATGACTCGAAACATTGTGTTTAGATGTGAACATTGTGCTATTGTTTGTCCTAATCTTCAAATACGCTGTATAGTAAAATAGTCAAATTTTGCGGGATGTAGATAACTGCATTCTAACTTTTCGTTTTCTATACACCTACATATCAGGGGCTTAGGGACTAGAGGAAGTATACGAGGGTGAACAACCTGAGTATTTCCTTCAAACTCACTTTAAGATAATAATGCAAAAATCTGCAATGCAATGATGAAATGCTATAATCAAGGTTCCTAGTTATTACCAGGTGAACGTGAAGTGATAATAGAATAGATATGCTACAGTGAATTATAGAAACATGGAATTTGTCAGATCCCCCCAATGGTGATGTAACCCCCGAACTGTCAAGTACACGGCCCTAACTTAATTTTTACTGGAAGTGTGTGGCATAATGTAGATCAAAACTCTCTATAAAATATGGAGCAATTAAACTTGCTTCTCTCCAATTTTCGCTTTACTTCCCCAAACTAAAAATACTGACTGAATCCCTGGATAGAAATGTTTAATCACTTCTGACTTTATAGGTAGGGTTGCCAACTATGGGAAATAGAATTACCGGCACAGCTAACTAGCTATGAGGGGTTGGATAAACCACAGGGGATAGAAACAGACCCCAAGAAGCACAGAAGTGTAGAAGCACAACTTCTTGTGACGAAAAAAGATTTAATCCAAAAACCAGGGTTGGTGAACAATACCTAAAATACCAGTTCCCACTGTAAAATATAAATATTGTAAACTAGAATACCTCAACTTGAACAGCTCAAAACTTGATGCAACTGATAAATATGATGTATTAAAATAATTAGAGCCATATAATGTAGGCCTACCTAAAAGTTATTACCTATTACCTACAAATTTAATAAAAAATGGGGGGAACAGTTAACATAAATTATTGTGCAGAGGGATAGCAAGGAAATTAATCCGCTTCTTTTTCTTAAACAGGACAAATAAAAATAAAACATCCAACAGACCGGGAAAAGGATGAGTGGCAAATCTGAACTGGAAACTCGGATTCCAGATCTGATTATCGTCTCTGGCAGAGATTATCATAATTTATAAATAAAATAGCGGTCATATGTTAGGCCGGTGATATTCTGTTAGGTCGGTGATTTTTAATCACAAAATTGGTACAATTTCTAGTCCTACCTATGAAATACCGGCCCGGCATCCAAGGGCGCCGATTTCTCTGTAACTTTGGGGGGGCCCATTCAGATACTTTTTGTTGCCAGATAAGGGTCAAATATGATACAAATTTAATTCAGATTTTGCCAAATATTATATATATTAGAGAAAAAACATATATCATAGTATACATGTAGTCATTATGAAGGCTTCTCCAGTCACAGCTATTATGTTTGTATAACGTTAAAAAATTCACTAAAACATATCATATTCTAACTAATAAGAACAAAGTCTCTGCTGTTAATAGAAAATAAACTTAGGAAATAACAAAAACTAATGTTAGTCTATGCAGAGGAGTTATTTTCCAAGTGTGGTTCTCTTTCTGTCCGGCTTACCCTTCCGCCGCGCTACTGCCTTATTGGACAAATATTGTTTTTCTTCTTTTAATTCTCGATCTCGACAGGCATGGTTCAACAAGCTTCTGTCTCAAATACAGTGAGAAAAAAAAATATTTGGACAAGTTGAACAAAGTGGAAAAACAGACTTATCACACGGAAAACGTGGCCCATTTCGAAATCTCTTGCACATTTATGATAATTTGGATACCTTAAATAGAATGCTATAGAAATAACTAGTACTCGATACACCTGTAAATAACAGGCAAAGAAAGAGAGCCAACTACGTAAATTCATAGCAGAAAACGTATTTGGACAACCCCATACTACTCTCAAAAATTATTTATTTTTCTTAAATTATGTTTGTATACGTCAAAATCATGTTGAATGATTCTTAACACTCGGAACGCGAAGATGAGTCATTTTCGACCCGTGTATATTTCTCGTATCAAATATAGTACTTGTTCAAAATCAAGGTATTTTAGAGTATGAGTGTATTCATTGTATTGTATTTATTGCATTGCATTTTATTTATTTATTTATTTTATTTTTTCAAGTAGATACTACAATATAATAAAAAATGCAGAACAAACTAATACATCATATTAACCTTGTAACCATTTTCATGACTGCACAAAAATTAAGGTACCATGAGTCTCTTACTTATTAACACCTATAAAACTAACAGAATCAAACTACCTTACTCTCTCACTCTCACATGTAAAGTACACCGTATCTGTTGTGTTCTGATTCTTGCAAATGAAGCGATTATATCGCTGACAATATGCGGAGTATTTGTCTTTACCACTACACAAGCAGCATCGTTCACGTTTCTTCGCTCCTTGATTGAGAAATTATAAAGTGTAGGTCGTTTGGAAAGAGACGGGTGATCATTAGAACCGACAACAACTTATTTTAATATAAAATGAAATTTAAAAATAGTTACACAAAACCCAAGATTGGGTCAAATTGACTCATGCTTGATTTTCTTAAATTATTACATAATAAATAAAAACGTCATTTTCTACCATAAGATTTTTGGACACGTACGTGAAGAATAAACAGAATTTCACTCTTCCATTTAATGACTAATGGACAAAAATAATATTTTGACTGTATGGGTCATTTTTGACCCGATCTTGGCGTTCCGAGGGATAAACGATAGAAAATACGTTTTCATTTTTTCTTTCCTTTTCTTACTAAATGATCTTTATCGATGTTATGCACGAAACTTCAGAAACAACACAAGCAATGCACGTTGTAACTCCTTTAGCCAGGGGAGAAGTATTATATGTGATGTAATTTATATAAGTAGTGTAGCACACGAGTTTCAGGAAGGAATTTATCAATGAAATAGATATGTCAAAGGGAGATAAGCTTAGTAGAAAGGGAAAACGAATGACCATGTAATATAGAAATAGGAGAACCGACTTCACCTTATCATTTGGGCCCCTCCATTAGGGGGGCCCACTTCAACTTTGGGGGAACCAGGGCCCCCAGACACCCCCGGGATCGGCGCCCTTGTCGGCATCCTTACCCCGCTGAATAATAATAAAAAAAGGAAATTAATAAGTTTTTACGAAAGAAGTTTTAAGAAATGTTTAATGCGCTATCCTTCTCCAGCATAGTTTAGCTTTTCAGTTCTGACAGTTATATAAAAGCACTATCTGGAGAGTAATATTTTATATCACATGCTGTTGTTTTAGATGTAAATTTAAAAAAATAGTATTATACGCTAGACAAAGTACAATAAGTTCTCTCTCGTTAATAAGCGGTAATAGAATAAACGATAAAATTAAGGGAAGGTGTTCTATTATGAAAATAAAGCTTGACTCCAAAATTTTAGTTTTTTTTATATAGGTAGCCGCAAAACTCTATGAAAGCCACGAGTAAGACGGTCAACTAATGTTCAGAAATTTACCGGTCGCAATAGTGCTGGTGAAAGCTTGGTACCGGTCACCGGCCTAATAGAAAAAAATACTAAAATTTCTGGCCAGACCGGTAGAATACCGGCTGGTTGGCAACCCTATTTATAGGTGTGAAATCTATAGCTGCACTAAAATTAAATCGAATTTAATTTAGTACGGTGAAATGCAAATGTTATAAAAAAACTAGTTGGATTTATTTCAAAATTTCGCCGCTAGACAAAAAAATATGTATACAATTTATTTTCTTTCATTAAAGTACTGTCCAATATTTACTATGTTCAATATATTTCGGATGGTAACATTTTTATCTAGGGTTATTTTGGTGAAACAGGCGGTAACATACCTCCTGTCTCGCTGGGTCTTCTGGGTAAATTAAATAGCTGAACTTCCGGAAACTCACCTTCAATGGTACCTTCATGAAAGGTGCTATAAAAGGACCTTTGCGACTCTTCCTTTAGGTTTCGAACGACCTTCAATATGGCGGCGATGAAGGAAAAGGTGCTTTTGAAGGAAAAGATAGTGATTCCGAACGCCCTCTTACACTTGCAGCGAAGAAAGCACACAGAGTAATGACTCAGGAAGGTTTTCAAAACTTTGGCAACTATGGGCAGGTAAGTAAGTGAAACAAAACTTCATCGAATTTCCAGGTGAGTATGTGCTTATCAGTTTTATTTTTTTTTCTAGCCACGATGTGACTAGTACGTAATTATAGATGCCAATTTCTCATTAAAAGTAGTGCTTGTGAACGGTGATCTGTGAATAAATTGTTTTCAGGCATAAACGTGAAAAATAGGATGGAATCTATAGACTACCAGCGCCAGCTCTTATCTAAATTTAGCTCAAAATGGACAAACTACGTTCTTTCCCTGTCATCTTCAAATGAATCAATCTCGGTTCCACTGTGAAGACGAACTGCGTTCAAAACGATACCCATGGCTCTGACTATGGTATGTTATAATACGAACTAGGGAATCTGTTATATTCTTTTAAAATGTAACTAACGTCATTCAGATTTCACGTACTGTATTTACTCGAATATAAGCACCACCTGAAAAAAAAGTGCCCCCTAAAAAATTTAGGTCGGTTTTGAGAATGCATTTATTATGCGAATATAATCACCCTTATAGAATCACTGCAGGGAATTCACCCATGGATCGCCATTGGGATGCGAGGTTTTGAGCCCGAGCCTTCGAGTCTATTCTACCATTTGTCCGAAAACGTATAATGCGATTATAAGCGCCCCCTCATGAATTTTAGCCCCACAGTTTTTTTCTTTTAAAAAAGGAATCGCTTATATTTAAGTAAATGAGTGAAGAATATAAAAATAATCCTAGTTAATCTCTGATGAAACGAGGCCAAAGTCATCAAATTAACATCTACACAGGACAATGAGAAGATGGGTGTAATAACCCACACAGCACAAGTACGTCCATAGGAAATCCACAGGACGTTCCGGCAGGATATTAGGACGTCCCTGGGACATCCCTATGTCCGCTTAAGTTCCCGAAAACGGGACCATCCCGCAAGATTCCAATGGAACGTCGGAGAGAATCCCGCCAAACTCGTAACGATGAAATTGAATTCATTGTACTAAGATTGTATAACTTTCACACACATTACGTAGAGTTGATACAACTATTAAAAAAACAACTAATCTTTTACTTTTTGAACGTAAGCATGGTAAGTTGAATTCCTGTTTTTGCAAAAAAAAAAAAAAAATCCCACTAGATAGAGGGAGAAATCCCAATTAATAGTGTCATACTCTCACTGCTGGAAGATCCCACAGAATTGGAAATTAATTTTCGCCACCGCTATCCGAATTAATCTGATTTAGTTCTCAAAGCTGTGTGTGTGTTTCTTTTTCGGGTAACACACGTTGTCGATCGTACGTAATTTTGGGTCCCATAGGGGTGTCTGCCGTGAATTCGTAATGTCAGAATTTTGGAACACAAAAACTCCGAAATTGGAATTTCGAAAGTAGCATTTTTGTAATAAAAAATCCGAATTTCGGATCCAGCGATCAAAAGTCGGAATTCCGAAAAGATCCGGGAAAAAAATCCGAATTTCTAATGTCGTAATTCCGAAATATCGAGATTCCCAGACCAGAAAGAACCGGAAAAAAATTCGCATTTCCGAACAAGGCTCGATGGGCGATCGAAAAAATATCAGTTACATGTCGTCCTGGTGGACAACGGTAGGACTCCAATGGGATGTTCTTCTTTGTTCCTATTCAGATGTGAACGGGATATCCCAAACATATCCTGTTGGAATCCCGCGTATATCCCATGGAAATCTACACAGAACATCCAGTCTCCGGGACAATTGGATAAGAATGGGACGTCCGAGGGACGTCCTAAGGGAATCTATACAGGACATCCCGTTTCCGGGACATTGGGATAAGGATGGGACGTCCCAGGGACGTCCTGTGCTATGTGGGAATATTCACATGAAGCAAAAAAGACGCAATCAAGTTTCTCAAAAACCTGAAAGATTCCGATTTCGGCTCATCTGCAAAAAATAGCCGTAATTCAGAGTCACCATTAGAAGAAATTATAGAAGAAAATGCGACTTCCCACTTCCTACAGTTCAATCTCCTGAAAAACCAAACAAGATGTCTTGGAATCAATCCTCCTCCAAATCAACAAGAAAACAACACATCTCCTACCATAAATTGCAATACCTCGCCAAGAATAAACAATCCTTGTATCCCATCAAGTCCATTTTATCAAGTATAAAAAACAAAACAAAAAAAAAACCTAAAAGATCCCCCATTTTGATATTCTTGCTAATAATGTTTTGCAAGATTCTGACATCGATAGCAATGAGGAAGATGACAACATATCCATCAGTTCAAATCATCTCAACGGGGACTCTAACTCTCAAATAGTTGGTGTTATAAATAACATCAAACCAGAACTAAGAAAAAAACTCTTTTTTTTTTTTTTCTTAGAAATTAATAACAAACAGGTTACCGGATTTAGAATTGACAGTCTATTTAACATTCAAACAAACTGGACTGAGGATCATTTTCAAAGATGTTCATAGTAATGTAGATTCCTTTCCGCATTCAAAGCAAAATATTTTGGAGACAAATCAAAAATGAGTAAATTACATGAAAAAGAAAAGTACGACAGAAAGCCAAAACTACCACCACATTTACGTGCGTAGTTCGAGGAGTCAATACAAACCTAAACATTGATGATCTCAAAAATCACCTTATCAGAGACAGAAAATTGCCAATCACAAACATTACTAGAATTAGAAATGATAAAGGTCTCCCCCCCCCCTCTCTCTCTGATTCGTTTATTTACCAAGGACCCGGAATTGGTAAGCTTTCTCATCACAAACTGAATCACTTTTGGTTTTACACGATATAAAATTGAAGAATCTCCGCAACGGAAGAAGACCCTATCCCTGTTACAATTGCTTAAAATATCACTTATGATAGAAAAAATATGCAACAATGTACTGACTTGCTTCAAATGTGGAGACAATCACCCAATCAGAATCTGTAAATGTATTCCAAACTGAAACTTCTGTGGCACATGTAAGACGAAATGACATCGCACTGGAACCTCCAACTGCCCGGCAAAGTTTTTAAGACTGGTTGCTCAAATAACAACAAGTCAAAATGTATGGAGTTACTCACCTTGAATCAACCGAGTTCTTCTAACAGGCAAATCAACAATGACAATTCTAATACTACAGAGACTGCCAATGAAGCAAACTTTGAAAAGTTTATTAACAAAACAATGAATGGATGCCTTGAAAACATCATGAAATGGATCTCAACTGTTCTCACTTTGGGAATTCCACATGATAAAGAATCTCTTTCGAAACTAACACATGTGATCAATCTGGCATCAGAAGAAATTCTACAGCGCAGAATGAATATATTGTTAGTCCACGGACGGTCACCTATACGTCAGCAAAGAACAACTTTTTATTTTTTCAAATTCAAAAAAGGGCAATACAACTTCAAATTTGAAAGCTGCTCATTCCAGTAGGCCTACATAATCTCATCTGACTCGCACCACATAGCATTTATGAAGAAATGACCACACACTTCAATTCACAAACTGCCATCATTTAATTCACATATAACGAGCACGAAGAGAACGGATCGAGGGCTGAAAAAGCATCAAGGAAAATAGGGCTGTACTTCTAAAGTATGTAACACGATGCAACTCAAAACATGAGCAAATAATGAAATATCTTTAATCATAATAATGACCCACAAACAAATTTATTCCTGCTCCTAACCTAAAATCAAATTACATTCTGGCGCTTTTACGAACTCCAATCCACAACGGTTTGATATTCGATATTAGATTGAAATTAAAAACTAACAATTGCCTCACATAGGTTTCCTGGATGCTTCCTTGGGGAGCGGGGGGGGGGGAGGGGTTCTGGTTCAAGGAATTGCTATATTACACACAAAACCTTTCTTTTGTTAGTTTTTATCACAAAGGACAAGAAAATACTGTCGGGACAGGCATAAGCCATAGTGCTATTACCACCCATAAAATTAATTTTATTTTTTATTTAAAAATAATCCTGTGCACGTAAATATCACCAACGACAATATATTTATCTGTTTTATGATAAATATAATTATTTTTTTAATTACCATAAGATAAAAATAATATTCATTCTAACAATTGCCGTCGTAAAAGTGATTGATTAATTTGCACATAAGCTTTCGAAAATGTTTAATTGAGGGAAGTGTTTCAAAAGTATTTCTGCAAACGTCTAGACGTCTATGAACGTCTACATATGATTTTTGTTACTGCAGGTTTGTATTTAAGTGTACAATAACTGTAATTTTTTTTCAATATTTGTGTTTACTCAGCAATTACGTTTTTGATTACTATTAAATAAGCATTTTTCATCTAATTTTCTGTGTTGCCTGCCATCTAGGAGAGCAAAAACTAATTCTATCCTCTATAAGGGGCGTGCTCTTGAACTTTATAATATCCACTGACTGGGAAATCAAGGAATAACCACAAACCGGAGAAACGGAATTAAAACATTAGGTTTTTAGTATTTATTTAAAACATAATATTTAGTTATTAAACACTCACATCTAGGTGGGAGGACACAGGGGCAAAAACCCAGCTAAAGAGAACAGGGTGCGGATGCAACCACAGCATTTGCACCTATTTTGAGCTTCATTTGCTGTGATACTTCGTTTATCTGTCTGAATATAACACAGAATGAGTTTCCAGTTTCGTTAATGAAAATGATTTCACCTTTCTTAAGCAATGCTGCTCTTGGATAAGTAGAAAAGAGTTTTTAATCTTTTTATGACACAAGAATAAGTTTTAGTGTTAGTTCTACAATCGACCGCTAAACTTCTAGTCAGCGCTATGTTGAGGTCAACTCTCATTTTGCGTACTCTCATTGGCCAAAATCAGACTTAGCCTCAACTTAGCGCTGACTAGAAGTTTAGAGGTCGATTGTAGAACTGACCCTTAATGAGTTTTCTGTCGGTCCGCAAGACTCTTAGCGCAAACAAGTATGGCTGCATTCGACGCGGTGTGCGCTCACTAACATGATCAGCAAATGCCACTGAGCGCGAAAGGCTCACTCTGAGCCGTAGCCATTTTTTTGAGGCAAAAAATATTACATTCTATTTGAGTTGAAAGTTCTCCTAAACATAGACGCAAAGAAGTAGCAGAAGATGTGTCTTTAAAGTAAGTGGAGAAATCTTTTGTGGTGCATAAAGAAGTTAAGAAATATTGCCTAGGAGTGTCGAGATGACTTACAAATTGCCTAGGAGTGTCGAAATAATGTAATAAATCTTTTAAAGTTGAAACGTTACTTTTATTGGTAAACATAAACCGATAGTATCAATAGAAGTACTGAGAGCGGTATCGTTTATAGTTTGTTTATGCTACTTGGTATTTTTCTTTAAGAATACTCTTCATGATGATTAGTGGAAGTAATTGTAATCATATCTTGCTGCATAGAAGTTGAAATACATTATCTGTATATTCGTACATTTTGATTAAACGAAGAGAGTAACGTAATATCATTCGAGAACATGTATCTTACAACTTGTACCGGATAAAGAATTCTGGGCTGTATTCCAGTTTAGAGTAAGCATGCCCATTGTACTTTAACTTTTAATATAACTTCTGCTTCAGATCCTTTAAGTTGGATTTTACAAGATTACGTAAGGCGGGTTTTAAGTTAGGTTAAAGCATATTAGCATATGCAATGTTACGTTAATTTGGCTATGCTTACACCACACTAAATTTATTGCGTATTTTGAAATCAAATCGATGCCTCTTACGTAATTCTAAAAGAGTTTATCCAGTTTTTGGACGGTTGCCCTACTGATAGAACGCTTTAAAGCCATTTAAAAATTCGCAAATGTTTGCAAAGAAAAAAATAAAGAAACATACGTTAAGAGATGAGGAGAGAAGTGGGTGGGAACCTGTTTTTCTTTTCGATTCCGTACTTAAGCTAAACTTACATGGAAAGAGGTGATAGAAACATAACCATCTACACAATTCGCGTCTACATGTTAGATAGGTATACATGCTACATGTATTAACGATATCATAACTTTTCCCTTCGCTCCATTATTTGGTTTTCGCCGTACAATATTAATCTGTTTGGGGAAGTTGAACTAGGTGCTTTACATAGCTCAACTGTTTTATGAACACAGAAACTTCTTGTCATTCGAAAGATTTCTGAATATAAAGGTATCTATGAGCGTTCACTGCTCACTGAACGCTCACCGCTTCGAATATGGCCAAAAACATACAACCAGAGGCGAACTGGCGGCGGACAAGAAATACACTCTCAAATGGAAAACGGGTAGGGATATATAATTTGTACTTCCCCAAATACCGAGCTACCCAAAAGTTACGCACCGTGCTGTCCCAAAAGTCAGGCAACCTTTGATATTGAATTATGTAACTACACTACTTGCTATTAAAAATTTAACACCAAGAAGGTGAGAAGGTAACACCACCAAATTTGGCAGATAGATGCCATAAGGTACAAGTAACAAATAATTAAACTTACTGCTGTACGATGGCTGACAACGTGGCGACAACGAAGCAGAATTGCCGAAGGTCAGTAGCGTCTAAGCCGACTATGTGTATTCACAACGGCCACAATACGCCGAGGCATATAGAGGATGAACTCATGGATTACCTTCTGGAATATGGCAAGCTGTGCGCCTTCGATATGATGCCATAGCTCATCAACTGTAGCTGTGGGATGTCGCTGGCGTGAGAGAGGTTGTGCAATCATAGACCAGACGTGTTCAATCGACGAGAGATCAGATGAACGCACCGGCCAAGGAAGCAGGGTAACATTGTGTCCAGCCAGGAAGTCTAGAAGATCACGTGTAACATGCGGGTGTGCATCATCCTGCTAAAATGTGGTTACCGGCAGGGCCTGCACTAAATGAGGCACAACACAGTCTAACTCATTGTCGTTGTACTGTTGGCTGGTCACATGTCCGTCAGTGCGTAGGAGACACGAATGGACACGGAATCCAACGGCACCCCACACCATAACACCCGGTGATAGGCCGACGTGACGATGCAAAACGCACTCGTCGCTCAGTCTAGTGCCACGATATCACCAGACACGGATGCGGCTATCATGATACTGCAGACAGAAGCGGGATAGTCTTAAAAGAGAATATCCTGCCATTTGGCTCACCATGCGAGAAGTTCGCCACACCGTTGAAGTTGCTCATACCTAAGCTGTGCAGTCAACGGAAACCGCAACAATGGGCGCCGTGCAAATATATCTTGCTCTGCCAGACGACGTAGAACTGTTCATGAGGACGCTCAACGCTATGCAACATCCGCCAGTGGTTGTGCCAGTGTTCAGGAAGTAGCTGTTCGACACCAGAACCATACGCACAGGCCGTCTGTCCTCGCGGCCCGTGGTATGGCGCGGTCGTTGGAATATTTCATATCGTTGCGTAGTGCCTTCGTGGAGCCATCGAGTCCATATGTTCTGCAATGTGTACGCAGTCCGTCCAATACGTTTATCTTTCCATACTTTACATATTCTGCAAATTTTGCATTAATTCGACGTTTCCTTTTTGTGTTGTGTTTTTAATGTCGAATTTTGCATTAAATTTTCTGATTGGTTATATAGAAAGCATGTATGGATGTTGATCCAACATGAGGAATTAAGCATCTCCCTAAACGCTTACAAGTTAGTTTTGTGCAGGAATATTACTAGTATAATTCGTAACTGTAGGGTGATTTTAATGGAACTTTGCAATACTATTGGTGTGGAGTGCCAATGAAGGTTATTTTTACCTCTGCCTTCCTCATTAAATCATTATATCATTTTCAAGAAACAAAGGGCAAAATTGAAAATGTCAGGAAAATGTAAAAACTTGAGAAAAAACCCAGCAGCTCTGAATGTCAGGAAAACACAAAGTAAAAAAATACCATATAACACCTGTTCAAAATGTCCATCCCGTTGGTTTACACAGAGATTGACGCCTTTTATCATAGCTCTCTAAATCTTGTAACCTGTGAAGATTTTCAGAATTGTTATTTGCGATTTTCTCGACACATTTGGCGAAATCACCACGCAATACAAAAAATTGTCACCGTCTCTGACATGGCACTGCAAAATGTCTCTACCCACCATAATATGATAACGTTCTATGATATGATAAGTTGAATAAAATTCTATTGAGAAGTGGTAGTGCGTGCACTTTGCGTGAGTAGAGCATATACAAATCCGAGATAAGTTTACTAAGAAACTTTGCTGATTTTTTCAAACTCGTTTGAATCATAAAGTGTAGAATCCCAATTTCAAACTTAAAGTAATTTTTAGGATAACTTACAAATATTTTAAGTGGCACATCAACGATGGTCAACAGCATTTAGTGCTGGCGCTTCAACGAGCTTAATGTGACGTAAAAGGGTGTTAACACATTATTACTAACGAAAGCGCGGTTTATATACGCACGAAAACGGTGGTTGGTAGACAGCGATTGGCACTGCATGGCGCAAGATCGGGGCAGAGGATGGTGCATTATCGTAGAGGAAATACCTGGTAATACTAAAGGACAACCACTTCTTGTTAAAATTTAATATTTAAATCTGATGAGCCTTTATTATTGGATTATACAAAAAAATCATTTGTAGCTTAAAATGTTTGCCTTTAAATGAATAGTAATAGATTTACTTGTACCCGTTTCAAAATTAATCTTCTGCATATGAGCAGAAAATGAGATATCATAGAAAACTATCTTAGAACAAGCTTTAGTTTTACTTTCTACAGAGATTAAAACTTTGGTGTGAAAAATATGAAAATGTAATTATACTTAATCAACTTATTTTATTTCAGGAAGTAATACTTTCTTCAGAAACTTCTTTTTTTTTTCTTAGTTTTACATGTTCAAACTTTCGAAATTTTAAAATAAATCTATCACTAAAATAGGATTAGGTCCTTGAATTGTATATGATTGTCCTATTTTCCATATAAGTAATACAGTATATCTGCAGCAATTTTGATTTTTTCTCATGAATAGTATTGCTAGATCATTTTACTTTGATATTTATTACAAATAATTATAGATAAGTTTCTTAAACCTCCAATATAAAAATTAATAACTTTTGAATATTATGGAAGAAGTTCTATATTTAAACTCCATATTCTATATGATTTCCAGAATTTCAGTATTATTATTATTTTATTTAGATTCAGCAAAAACTAAGACTTTTGATATTCACTTTCTTTTGATTTCAATCAGAAGAGGATATACAAAACTTTTATGTATAAAAAGTGTACATAGACACTACCTTTAACAGCTTCAATTTTTTCATGGAATCATATAAGTTTATAAAAGTTCACAGTTATTCACTGTAAGGTTCTGAAATATCTTTCTGAATTAGTTTCTCTCTGATATTCTCCACTTTAACTATAAGTACGAAAAGTATATTTAAAATGTCAATATGATCAAAATGTTTACGTTTTAATACATAGACATTATAAATTTCTAAATGGTTAATAGGATCCATCAACACTCTCCATGTACGTCTCGTCAGCTGCAGAACGAATAACACAATTATGGTTCCGTTGATTTGAAACTTTATAAAACACTGTACAGATAAGAGGAAAGTTTTTGTTTTCCCAATTTTCAATGGCTTCGTAAATACACTGTTCATGAATTACATTACTTTCACAACGACAGGAATATACACTTTCTTTAACACGTGGTGGACGAGACAGTGCAGCATATGTAGATTCAGTAACATAGTCACTTTCCTCCTCACTGTTACTACAATGTTCATTTTCACTGTCTGAAATAAATTCCGCTTCTACACTTGACATAGATTCACTACGGTAAAACTATTGCTCAAAAACAGGAGACCTGTTGAAACCTCGACGACGTCAATTCTCGCTGAAGGCGAAATTGATAGATAATTGTGGTTACAAACTACGCTTCTGCCAAGATACGAAACCACACAGATCCGCCTGTTATTTCCTGTAAAGCACTAATCACTCGGAAGATGAGCAACTTTCTTAAGCAAAAATAATCCGTAATTATCAACAAGTAAACAAAAGATAACATCTAAAACGCAATAAAACGGAATTAACAATCAGTCATATCAAAATGTCAAAACAACAAAATTAATACGCAGAAATCAAGTCCCGTTTTTATCCAGGTCAAAATTTTTATGATTACAACAACAGAAGGTTCTGGAAAGACAAAGAACATGTAATGCAACCACAATTTCCGAGATGTGGTACTTTTCCTTCATATAAATACTCACACCTCCTCGAAAATGGGTAGTCGAAGTCTAGCTCTGCTCTTCTCTGTAACCATCGAGACTCGAACACTGTCTTCGTTATTTCAGGTGAGTGAAAAACTCGACTTTTGTCATTTTTCGCGAGTCTCTGTTGAACTTGTTTCTCGGACTTAGTCTTTCGCGTACGAATTTCAACTTAAACTCTCCCAAGCACCTTTTTAATGTCGCGTTCATAGTCATGTCATATTATTGGACTTTCTACGAAAGAGGCATCTCGATCGACCCTTTACATCAATTTTGTTAAATGCCAATTTTTCTTCGAAACTCACAATTGCATTTTTCATCAATGAACTTTGTTGCAAGAGTCACTTCAATTGTAATTATATTTCTTTTCTTTATTTTGTAAATAAACTGTATATTGGAAATCTTGCGTTTTCTGTTAACATGAAAGTTTCCCCTCGAATATTTTAGAATAAGATAAAGTCAGGAAAACGAAAACATTTGGTTCCTAATTTTCAAGTACGAACCTCATATACTTATATTTGGTGGATTATTAGTGTTGTTTTCTTTACAGCTCTACGTCCATGATTGTCTACAGCGAAGCATCGTCTACATACCGGATCATTAGGTTTAATTCTTAATGAGTTACTAACCTGGGACTTTTGGCAACACTTCTTTAGAGCGGTGGTAACGCCTTGAAGTTGTCCTTTATAATTTTCGCATGGAATTCAGTAAGAACCGGTATCGCAACTACACCGGGGCTTTGCCACAGGTCTGATGAAGTCAGCGTAATCTAAACAACGCTAAGCCGTCCCGTTAGCAGATTTGTCGCAGAGTTTTACAAGAAAACTCTGACTAAAGACAGCCAATCTGAAAAATTACTCGTACCACACTCGCTACACAGAGAACATACACGACACAACGTTCGTGGCTTCCAGTACGTGCGACATTATGTTGGTGACGTTGTACCATGTTGTGACGCCTCTTTTTCTTTAATAAAATAGACATTCAGTGTATAAGCTGATTTGGACTTTCAAATAAGTTCAGAAAATGGCAAACTAGTGTTGATAATAATGGTGTTTTACATGAAATAGGTTTTCTGTCGAAAGTCGTCCGGGAGTTCAATCACTGTGGTTCCTTAGTCGCTTGCCTCAACCGGACCAAACTAAGAAAAGCGCTCAGGAGGTCAAAAGTTTTATACCAAATAAATGTTGGAAGCAACTTCAGAATTTGACAGCCCTTGCCTTTGAAGTGAAAAAAAAGGAACTAAAATGGATTAGTTCCGGTTGTTATCAACAGCGAGGTAATTACGTATCTGTGCATCATCCCCCCCCCCCTACAAACATTCTAGAACACACACACAGAAACTGAATATTCCCACATACACTCCACATATAGAAATGGAACGAAATACCAGAGCGAGACAGTGAGAACTTTTGTACGGAGAGAGAGAAAGGGAGTGTGGGTGAAAGAGATTTCGACCATTAATTTCAGTGCATAACCGTGATAACTTTAAAGGACAGATTTATTGCCAGGAGTGCAGGCAGGAAACCAGAAAATCACTTCCCCAAAATGACGCAATCAATTACGCAGATTTATGGCTGTGGTCATTAGATATTTCAAGATAGACTTGTCCTTCTCCAAAGAAGCTGAAAATCAAGAGTTGGCACTTACAGAATGGAAGAGAGGAAAACCATACGAACCGTATGAAACACTCTTCAGATGTAACAACTGTGAAAACGGGAAAGAAAGGAAAGGAAAGGAAAGATCATTTGGAGAAGGAGAAGGCAAGCTTCTTTCTATAACACTTTATTGGCAAGTAAGCTGGAAGATCTTGATTAGATGACAAAGTAAATGTCTCTTCCTTTTAATTAATTGTAGGGGGAACAAAATTATGGTAGAACAGTTTTCAATGGATTTGTCAAGAAAACAATCGTCATGTCTTCAAAGGAGCTTTGGTTCTTCTAATTATTTTTCCTTTTTGGTAAAGGAAGTATTGAAAATTATCTCTTTCAGCTCGATAAAAAAGAAAAAAAAATCACTACCACTTTGAAGTTTCTTGTTAATGTTTTATTTGATGTATTTTCTGAGCTAGAGGTAGTTGTGGTCGAAGACCGTCACACGTATGATGGATAACGTACCTCAACGAACACTTTTCCGAGGCCGAGAATGAAGAAGATAGCGATCAAGCCTTCAGCTAGTGCTACATCACTGAGTCTTTACGTCTCACATTGCAAACTACTGCTTTTGGTAGAGAAGATATTCTTTGATTGCTCGCTTTGCAAACTTACTTACGAGAGGACACTAATCTATGAGCGTACTCATGATTGAATAAATTAACCAAATATGAAAGAAAGGTGTTTGAAGTGAAACACTTCACTGACGTTTTGGATATAACACCGGATTATATTAGATATTGACTCTTCTAGCTTAAATACTGTAATCTCTGATTAAACACTTGACCTACACATAACAAACACTTACGTATGACTAACACTTGGTTTGATATACAATTGGCATTCTCTTCTCAACTTTTGAAACAAAGAATTTCGAATAGAGACACTTCCACTTACTGACAGATAGATGGAAGGATATCAGTAGATTCAATGGATTAAGAATATTACAATTCACACGCACACAATAAAGTTCTGATGTAACACAGAATCAATGTTCTTTAAACTATAATCTGTACTGTTGGACTTTTTATGGTATTCTGAGATCTGATGTTTGTTGACATTTCACCAGAGTCAAAGTTATTAATTCTTCCAATAAAGCATACTTGATTCGTTCACATGGGAAGTTCTTATCCACGTGCTTTGATATTGATACAGTCACTCGAATCGAAACATAAAGTTCCTGAAAGTTGTTGCTCAATCGATGTTACAGAATCTGGGAATTTTCGTTTGACAACATTTATAATGAATAGTATTTTATACTTGGAAAACAGATATAATAACGTAACAATTCATTCTTACTAATACGTATAATCTTACACGTGTCTTTTTCTCCTAAGAACATTCCACTTAAATAATATAATACCTGCATTGATATTCAAGCTGATGATGTGAGTCAATGTCTTAACCAGCCGTTGCAATATGATTTATTGAATAAACAGAACTTAACCTAATTTACACTGAAATGACAATTATGAATAAAGTCTACGACATAAGGAGGTGACAATAGGTATCACACAGGCATTTCACTTGGTGAAAGTAAGGTACACATTAGAAAGGCTTAGTTACGATGTCGTTTATTTTGCGATTGGTTTGCCACGGTGTCAAAACATACTCTATAGATGTTTCTTCACGCTGCAGTAGCTTCATAAGGTTACGTCAAATCTTACTAAAAGTAAAGTGGTGAAAGTACAGCACCTTGCGGTATTCCTGTTCTGACTGGGTGAAATGTAGAATAATTTCCACCAAATTTAACAAAGAAGTTGCGGTCATGAAGGTAGGTTCTGAGTAGATGTAGGGCCTACATAGTTGTTGGGAAATCTTCGTGTCAGTTGTTTATATAATGAGCGAGAAATTAAATTTTTATCAAATGTATTTGAGATGTCTAAATGCCCTAGTACATATTGTCGATGATGAAACGCTGTTGTGATCTGTTCCATTATTCCTAAGAGTTGTGATGTTATTCTATTTGTTATTGCGAGAACCAGACTGATGAGTCGGTTGTAACAATTCTTCCCCTGGCAGCCACCCCTACCACTACAAGTTCCCAGTTATTTCCGATTCGAGAAAAATATCCTCTCACAGAAAATATCCAGCAACTCACTATAATAAGAATAGCCGACAAGAGTAGTTGATACAAAGGGGAGGATCCTTAAAGGGACCCCACAATTAAAGCTTCTACTATAGGATAGGTAAGAAAGTTGAATATTAACTGCAAAAACAAAACTAGAATTCATTTTCCATAAAAATATAATGTGATCTAATAATTGGGTCAGATTCACAGAACTTCACAATTTTCGTACAAATGGAACCTATCGCACTATAGGTTGTAATCAGACATAACAGATCGATTGAACGAATCATAGAAATGATGACATATCCAAATATACACGATAAATACACTATTAAATAAATATAGAACTAAAACGCAAATAATTACGCTGCAATTCCGGGTAATCAATGTATCCAACTTGGTATTTCAAATTTTTCACTTGGATTCCTATCTTTCCCTCTTGTGGTTTCCGCTCTTCCCCGAAATAAATCCACGATGCAAAAATAGGAATCTACCAAGAACTCGACGAAGTAAACGTATACTAAATGCTGAACCCATCCCACGAATATACTCGAAGATAAAAGGTAATGGTCTCGATGCCTCCTGCCGTCAATCAACCTTACCACGTGCTCACGAACAAAGCTGAGAATTGGAATTTTCGAATAATTCCTTCTGATATCGAGGTAAAATGAATCTGAAAGATAATCGCAACACTTTAGAAACAATATTATCAAGAAATACACTACGATGCTTATAGATACAAGCGATACAAAACTCAACACGCTACGATCGAATCTATGTTCAAGTTCATACAAGAACGATATCAATAATACGAATTGTTGCAGTAATTTCCACGACGAATATTGATGATTTCTAGAACGAACTTCACCCGAAATAACTCTCTCTCTCACACACGATGAATTTACATAACCCGACGCAATTGCAACATGTGGAGAATCACACTTACCAAAGGATGCGCAAAAATGACGATTCCCAGCAATAAATCTCGACAAATACGTACACGAGAAACGATGATCTGGAAATGCCACAAGGATGGTAATTAGGAATCCATAGACTATTGTAGACTTCATAAATAGTATTACGATACACTCTATTTCGGAACCAATATACTATATCTATATCAAAATCGAACACACCTTTCCCCTAGTCGTTCACAAGTAATTATATGGACTCGAGGTCTCTCACATCGTCAAGCACACTCTAGTTACATTTTTTACCGTAAGGCGGCTCTGTCGAACATCAGTCTCTCAACTCTTGGTTTCATATCTTTACACAAAATATAAATCAAAAATTCACTAAAAACGACAATGAAAAATAACCAGAAACTTTTGGAGAAATAAAGGTGTAGCGAAACTACAAAATGTTCGCTGCACGGTGTAACGGTGAAATTGTCAACCTTTGAGCAATACTCTCTCGAACAGTTTGCTTAAATGAGACAGAAGGCTAATTTGTAGATTATTTTATTTCAGGCCTTTCCCTGATTTAAATATAGTATTAATTCTGGTTTGCTCCATGGGTTAGGAGAAAGCTTTGTATTCTACAACAGGAATGCCATTAAATATGCAAGTTGGATTTACTAGAAGCTCTCGTGTGCTGTGTTCGATTAGCTTCTCTCTAATATTGACACTGCTCGAGGTTTGTTTATAGGTAAGTTTTTATTTGTCTTTCCAATTTTCTTGGGGTCACTAGTTCGGTCTTTTGAGTAGTGCTTGTAACAAAAGTGTTCAATGTAGTTCTAGCATGTTGTTCCCGATTTGGATCTATTGCTTTTAATTTCTGCTCTAAAAATTCAATATTTCTACTTGAATTTTTTGGTCGTCCGTTAGCTCTTGTGGACCCTGAAGAATTCTAGTGCTACATCTTCCTTGGATTGAAGAAGCACTCTTAAATAGACAAAATGCGTAGGTCGTTCTTAGAGATTTTCACAGTGATGTATAGTCTTTCTGTTAGATTACAGTTTGATTTTGCATTGAGTTTATTCCATAGATTTATATATGGTGCAAAGTAAGTTCGTTGTTATCGTTTTCTGGTCCAGCGTTTGAGCAAGATGTGTAGTTGAAACCTTACGCTATGATTAAATCCTGACAATTTCTCTGCGCAAGATATAGCTTCGGATTTCTGAAGTCCCTTGTGTAATGTGAGCTACAGCTTGATCTGTCTCCTCTTTAGTATGTGGAAAGTCTTCTAAGTCTATCATTGTTTAATTTTAGTTTCAGAAGTTCCTACTTTGTGTGAAAGACTTTAGAAGTAGGAAACTTGTAAGTTGTACACCTGTGCCCAAGCTTGAACTGAGACTCAAGTGAGTTTATAGCAGAGCCGGCTGGAGGGGTGTTCGAACTGTTCCTACAAACAGAGCGCCACAATTTTCGGGGTGCAAACCATTTCGGGTGCGAGTGTATCGTATGAGTTCGGAAAATTAAATTACTACTACTTATGAGGGCGCATAGAAAATTTGGAACAGAGTGCCGATTGACTTAGAGCCGGCTCTGGTTTATAACATAGGGCTGGGCAAGGAAGGAGACTTCCTTAGACACTGCAATATGCAATATATTAGGGTGGCCTCCGAATTTCGGGTAACAGGATCATTGGGTGCACTAATAGTAAAACATGAAGTAAGCAAATATTCATGTAGCTCAACTCCAGTATTGTTGTGCACTATGCAATTCCATTACCATATATTGCATTTAGGTCTCCCGTCAATACTACTTTAGAACCAAGAGTACCAATGGTATAGAAATTTAATGGTTCTATAACTTGGTGGTTAGTCCGTCATTAAGATGAGGGATACATCTGGAGAGCTTCCAAAGTGCGTAGAAGCGAAACTGTTGCTAGAGAAGTTTCTTGGTTTGAGACCACATTCATTTCTTGAGGTGTTCTGTCTTCAGACTTGTTGGTTGAAGCAATCTTCAGGCGTTCAGCTGCTTTTGATGATACCCTTAAGGTGTCACTCTAGGGTTTAAAAAGAGTACCTAGCAGGATGATAGCCATTGTAGTTTGCACATGATGGTGTTGTTGTGAAGTTTCTTTTTGTGATCAATTGTTATATATTAGTGTTCTTTTAAGGTCTAAGTATGTAACATTTACTCTTTATGTCCTTCAAGTTTACAAGACGACGACTTTCAGCAATCACTGAAAAGTGTTGCTGACGCAATCAGCACAGGATATCAGGCTAATATCGACCCAATTCTGGGCCAACCATGATCGATATTGGCTCCATATTTTGTGCTGCTAGGGGAGGTACCCTCCCGCCATTTGGCCGGAAAAACTGAACAAAACCCTATGAAATATCGACCAGAATGGCCGGCCAGCAGCGTGGATCAAATCTACGTACCTCCGCTAATTCGAAGTCCGCGGCTTTACCTACGGAACCACGGGTCTGGAAGTCTTTCTTGAGGCATGATCTGGTGAAATGTCCCTAGCCTAACTCAAGACATCAAAGTCGATCATTTCAAGTGCGATGAACTAATCTCCAGCACCTTAAGGCTAGTGTAGAAGTCTAGAAGATCACTAACAGAGTGCTGTTTTGCGCTTTGGACTAATTTGGTTGACGAAAAAATATTGGTATGTGTAGAAAGACATTGCATTCAAATTAAACGCCTTTCAATAATAAATTAATACCTTTCTGCAGCTCTCGATTCAATTCCATCGCTAATTTATTTTAAAAGGAAAGAAAACTTAGTTTAAGAAGCTACAGGGAGAAAACAACAGGTTAAAGAAACTACTTAATCCGAACTCTGTAGATTTCCTGAATTAATTCTGCCAAATCTCTACACAATTTCTTTCCGTTTAGCTCTCCCTTCTTTAGTTAGTTTTCAATCTACTTATACTTCTGTCTTTCCTCCTCTTTCTCCTCCCACTTCTGCCTCTGTTCTTCTTCCAGTTAGTATGAAACCTAGGTATGAGAAAAGAGAAGGAAGAATGGAACGATGAAACACATACACACATACCCTTTAAGTTTCTAGAAAGAACACACACACATATACATACACACGCGCAGAGAGAGAGAGAGAGAGAGAGAGAGAGAGAGAGAAAGATAGAGAGAATGAGAGAACTACGAAATTTAGTGAAAATGCTGAGTAACCAAGTTTGTCTTTACCATTTCCAAGTCTCGTTCGGCAGCTATTCTGGTTCTCGCTTTTTCAATTCTGTAAGATTCGCAGAGTTTACTCATCTTTTCTTATCCTATTTTACCTCAAAATCTGAGAGAAAGACAGACATATATATTGAAAGAAAGAACGAAAGGAAGACCAAGAGAAAGACGCTTTGATGAATTGAAAAGTTTCCTTTCTCCTCTTCTCTGGATAAGAAGTGTTTTGAAGACCTTTCTGCAAGATCCACAAAACTTTCTTCGCTCTTTATCATACTTCCTTTTAGCCCTCATCATCCTTTTAGCAATTCGTTCATTGATTTAACGAACCACGAATGTGGTATTCATATGAAAATAATACTACAATCCTCTAAAGTTTACCTTAAACTTCCCTCTTATGGATCAAACTTGAGTTTCAATATAAGAAAAGTAAGTACATTGTATGAAATTATATTCATTTGTTACAATTTTAATTATGTAGTCGGAGAGCATTGAATAATCGGAGCTGAATGTTTGGGAACTTTGATATATAAAATATGAAATTAATAATTATTACTGATTTTAAGGATAGCTGTTTCTTTATAAACACAAACGTAAGGTTTGCTGACATAAATTTAAAGGCGATGGAAATCTGTCTGTTATGAACATCTCGTTTCAATGAATAAATTTTGCAACATCTTAATGTGTTCATTACTACGTTTCAATAACATAGTATGCACTCGGATAGCATCTATAGCGTAAGCCTGCTACAAGTTGAAGACATTATGACTCCCAATGAGTATTCTTCCGATAAAGGGAATGATATATGGGTCATTCTCAAGAAATGAAGCATTTTGTGAAACTGCATTTTTTTTTCTTTACAAAAGATAAATACCAAATTATTTTCTTTGCTTCTATTTGTTTCTTAAAACACTTCTTATAACTGTGCCAGTTTCTATCCACTTTCATATTTTAATAATATTTATGTTATTTAGTCTCAAATATGCTTAATATTAACCACATAGAATGAAAAATGAATACAGCTAGTACAAACATAGATTCTTCAAACATATAACAACATCGAAACTAGATTTTACATCTACACAGAATAAAACAATAAAATTGCTTTATTTCAAGAACATCGGACAAGAAAAAGTATTTAATGATTGTCTTAATGTTGATTGTTATTACGTGCAAGTATTTATTTTCTGTGTGATTTACAAGTTGCTTAGATATTCACTGCATTTTAAATGTGATTTTTTTTTTTCATTTGCGTTCACAAAATGCAGTGAACTTATTTAGATGATACTGGACTAATCGTCTACTGAGAGTTGTAGGCAGGAAGCATTACAGTGAACTTCATATTACGTCTTTGGATTGAACTATTACAGTGAACTGTATTTTACCTAACTACACTGAACGTTGACATGGATATCAAAATCACTAATTGGGAAATAGTGTTTGTTAACACTAGAACATTTTCTTTCTCCGAAGCAAGGGGGGAATTGCTGAGGTAAGCAATTTTCTTAGGAAGTCCGGGAGAGTGCTGTGAGGCAAAAACTCTGTTTTGTAGCAAACATTTTTAATTAATAATGTTTGTAACATTGCATTCTTTTCGTGATTCTATTGTTTATAACACATATTTTAAATCATATCATCTTCGCTTTTGTTGTTTTATAAAATCCGTTCTTGTAATTGTTATTACGGGTGCGCGTTTGTTTTAATCTTGAGTATGTTGAATTTTCATGTAAACAGTTGGTCGTTAAGTTATAGTTACAAGTTCTTACTGGTGTTGGATCGGTACTGAAGTCCTGTAATCAAGTGGGTCTTCAATCAGTTATTGTACATGAGTGCCGTAGACCAAATGGAATATATAAACAGAAGAGATTGTAACTTCTCTATATTCAAGAGTCTTTAAGAGGGTGTTATGAAACCTTCGTGGTTTAGTGGGATAATCATCCTAGCATGTCGCATATATGAGGAATAATAAATATCTATTTAGTAGAGGAACTATCTGCTGTTGTTTACATCATTTACGTAAATTTAGCATTCGGCCTGTCTTAAGAATTTCGTAATGCTAGCAGTTCATGAATCACAGATGATAGATTGGGTAGACATTTCCTTATGTTTGTTTACTTCTTGAAGTAGACTTCTTTCATCAACTTACAACCACAGCACCAGCCACCAAAACGTTTTGAGCTTTTCTTTCATTTAACGTAAGTTTCATGCCATTGTAAATCAATAAACGTCAGTTATTAAACTTTGAAATCGGGAAGATTATTTACAATAGCCCTGTACATGGTGTAGCTTACGCTTCTCTAGGAAAGATAGCCATGGAAAATAGGCAATTATAACAACTTGTAATAATTACGAATAAGAAAGGTAGACATGATGTTTCTGACTGATGGTACAACGTACGCAGGGAATTTAACACGATGGAAACTTCTAGGCTACATTATTTTATACACGATGAATGAATTGGTTTCCTAGAGGCATACGCCCTAAGTAAGCCCGAAGAAGGAACTATTTAAAATGCTTCTACGTATCAGCATTCCTTCTAAAATGTCGTGTATCTTAATTTCTTCCTAAGTAATTGCAAATTTAACAATCGCAATTGCCTCTTTTCTACAGGCTACATCTCGCAAACAAAAATTTCCGGAATTTAAGTTTACTATGATAATATTTTATAAAATATCAGAGCTATTTTGGGACTGCGGTGGATCAGTGGTAGAGCGCTCACCTCTGGTGCGTGCGGGCCCCCGGTTTGATCTCGGCTCGAACCAAATGAGTTCTGTGCTGAACAAGCACTGTGTGCGTAGGTTTCCTCGGGGTTCTCCGTTTCTTCCCACTTTCCTATCAGACAAAGTTTACTAAAGGTCTAAAATAATAATAATAAAAAATCAATTAGAGAGATTTAATATAATCAAATCAATAGGAGATACTTAGCTTTGCATTTTGTTCTTCAGCATACACATTTATACGTTCATTGAGCATACATTGTTTCTGAGCCACCGTGCTTGGTACTTCAAATGACATCGTGCATCGCAAACTCTTTCAGTAAGGCTCTGCCCAGTGGTACCCTATGAGCTGACACAGGCTCAAGCTCAAAGGCAGGTTGACATGTGCCGACAGCTGCTCGATAAGAATGACCAAGATATCAAACAAATTGTAACGTGCGATCAAAAAAAAATGAACATTTTCCCGCAATCCAGTCTGTAGAAACCAATGGTTCAACCCCATCGACCTTCTTGAACCGTGGTCAAACATGGAAAGTTCGATCACAAGGTGGTGATGTTTGAATGGTGGAGATTCGAAGGTATGAACCACTTTACATTAGTTCCAGATGATCGGGCCATCATCACCGATCTTTACTCGCAACAATTCGATCGAATGTATGAAACTCTCTGGTCCTAGTGTGCCCGGTATTAATCAACGGGAGAATGGGCTTTCTCCCAGAAGACAACATTCCGGCTTATACTACCACTGTGACCCGCCAAAACTCCGAGAACTGGAAGGAATTGAACTTTTCCTACATCCAGCTTGTTTACCAGACTTTGCACCGAGTGACTACCACCAATTCCGGTCCGTGACTCAATTTCTCCGCGGCAGAACCTTTTGAAACCTAAACGACGTCGAAACCGGAGTCCGGTAGTTTTTCGCCTCGAAGCCGGCTGGTAGTAACGGACTGGAATCGAAAAATTGGCCCAAAGATTACTAGATGTTATAGAACGTAATGGATTGTACTTTGAAGAATATATCTGCTTCTGTTTCTCCTATATGAGAATATTAAGATTTCATCAAGTGGTCAGGAATTTATGTATCACCCTAGTAGTTAACAACAGAAAGTTTCAATGTATGATAATAACGCTGCGTAATTGACCAGTCTTAACGCTGGTCAGCTCCAATAGCATAACCAGAAGTTGAATTAAGCCAATTCTTACATATTTTTTTTTCATATTATCACACACACAAGTCAACCTCGAAGAGATTTCTCCAACGATTAAACGAATGGAAAAAGTAGTCCTTTTTAATTCTCCATTCTTTAAAACCGAAATAAAGGCTACAGAGCTTAAGCGTAATCTGCCGATTTTCTTTCAGTATTTTAAATCAACTAAAAAAACATGCACGTGCCGTGTAACAGACAGGTTGCTATCGCCCCAGAAATGTTCCCTACCGTAAATAAATAATGCCTGAAAAGTTAATGGCTATGAACAAACATAACATATTTTGCGTCATTCACAGTGGAAATGCTTTTTTGTATCCGTGTTAGGAAGATTCCAGTTCAGTGATTCCGCCAGATCCCCCTGTAGTGTGTCCCTCCAAAATCCTCGAGAACACCACCCCCAATTTAAATTTTTTTACGGTAAAATATCGATAGAAACCGTGAAAGCTCCACTTCTGACCAATTCTGACTTTACAGTCGCTAAACTAAAAATCCTGGCTAAAACCCTGTTCCGGTCAAAACAACCCAGGGAACGAGGAATTGCTAAAAAAGTAAACGGGATGATTTTTTTCATTAAACAGTGATTGCTACTGAAGACAAGATGCGCTGCGTATAGGTTTCATGATAATAGGACCCTATATAAGCTGCGCCCTTAAATATTACGAGAAATCAATTTCAGTTTCTGAAATCTAAATACACTAAAACCTCGTTTATTCAGACTTGATGGCTTCTGACCCGTTCCAGAGAAACGAAATTTCAGATAAATCAGATCTACGACTTTTTCATGTTATAAGCGCCTGTAAATACAGAATTTACGTAACAAAATGCTTTATTTTACAAAAGACAATATTTATTTTAATAAATTGAGGGCAAATACAGTACAATACTGCACATTCACACTGCGTAGAATTAAATATAGGCGCAATCAAAGGTATTTTCAAACTGACGATTTTCTTTTAATCGTTCCGGATAAACGAATTGTGGATAAACATGGTTTTAGGCTTTGAGTGTAAAATGGTTCAATGATTAGGTATTTCTACTTTTGCGCTCACTATGTTTACTTATAATAAATTACTTTTGTAATTTAGGCAAATGTTAATAATTTTGAGAACAATTTTGAACTTTATTCGAGACTTAATTCATATCGGGAAATACTATACATATCAGGGAATATTATGGTTAAAGTGCAGTTTTAAAATCTTTCAGTTTGTGTGAATTTTGAAGCTAAAATTTTCTATTTTGAATTGTTTCCGTGTGCTTCCAGCTTCAAATTCAGCTTTTCACTGATTACTACAACAAACTGCGAATTAAATAAATTTAAGGGAGAATCTATTTCAAGTATTTAGTGTTTTCCTTTTTTGCTGAAATAAAGTAATCCGAAACTGAGATAGAAAATCGATTTCACCTTTTAGTATTACTGGCTTTTGCTTAACCGTGCCAGAAGATACAGAACACTATTTTTAATTGTTAAAAGAAAAGTGTTTAATAATGTTGTTTGCTTGTTGCGTAACAACTATTACACATTAAAAGTCAATTTCCTCATGTTCATTGTCCTCGATTGGGATCTAAAATACATGTAAATATTTTTTACTATATCTATCTAGTAGTAATATAGAAACTACATTTACATATTATTTTCGAATTGATTATTTTGTAAACATATATTTTTTTATCTAGATTTATTTTACTATAATGAAAACCAGTAGTGTACCTTAACGGTTTTTTTTTATTTATAAATACTGTATCTGTTGCACAATGACGTAAACAGAAAACGTTATTAAATCCAATTTCGAATATTTAAATGTTTATTTTGTACCATATATGCCACGAGGCTCTTCCAATTATGCTCTTGAACGAGCATGCCTTCATTACATTTTATTTAAACATGGCAAAATCGGTTAAAGGAAGGATACATTTACGCCTACCTCTCAGACAAAGCAATATTCGATCTGGTGTCTAATTACGTCATTACACGCGACTTAAATCGGCTGGTCTGGTGAAATACAATTTCAAGTCCGTGTTAATGGACTAGGAAAGACACTTATCCACGTGTCGTTCTAGTCCCCGGAATGCCTCAACTTATTCGCTGGCAACGAAATTCAGCTTCATGTTGAGATGGTCTTTTCTCTTTCTTCACTTCTTTTCTGAATTGAATTTTTGTTTTCATTTTCCATGAAGGAGATGGATGTTTTGTTTCCTCACATTCATAGTAAGCATAAATTTGAACTACCGGTACTCAATTGAAGACCTGAATTGAAAAACATCCCAAGTCCACTTTTTTCGTATTTGCATTTTTTCTGTTCGTCGATATCTATGTTCCAACGGCTATCCACTTGCATAAATATTACATCCTAATCACACCACAGAAAACCTTTTTTAATACAAAATAATTTCCGCTAAATAGGAGAACACACGAAGACCTTGGATTGATTTTCGTTCCTCCTGAAAAATATACTCCGATGGATTTCGTATGTTTCTCAATTCAGGTCTTCAATTAGCCATCAGCAAATAAGTGTTCTATTTAGTCACTAAGGACAGGGTTTACATACATAGGATATGATAGGACCACAATACTTTGTGTACTAAGTGGAGGTCAGTAGTAAACCAGTTTATGTATGTTTAAAATAAATAAATAAATAGAATGTCAGTGGAACCCACGCCGTTGTAACTGAGATGCGAAAATATTAGACATCCGCCTAATAACTTTGAAATTCTTCCTCTCTTCAGTTACTCGACATGGCAGGGAATCCACGAGGTTTTGAGTCATTATGTGGCTGTATCTATCTAGGCACATTCAACGGTATTCATAACGCCGCGTGGTTGCAAAGCATTGCGTAACAAGTTCTGCGTCACCCATGCATGATGCGCAGTTGCATTATCCTGTTGGTACAGATTGTAATCGGCGACAACCAAACCATATGCTATGCCACATGACTAAAGTATATGCTATAAAGTGCGATGAGTAACGCTTTGAATTAGGATGTGATTTGACACAATGTTTCCTCATATGTTCCCTGACCGTGGTGTGTGTGGGTTTGACTCTACACATGGCTTTAAAGCGTTCTTATTCACCTGCGTCCTTTAACTTCTTCGTCTTGGAGTGTGTGGTCCTCGCGCATGAAATCGTTTATAGCAGCGACCCACTGTCCATCTTGAAGTTCAGTCAACGCCGCATCCCGTGTACTCATCACTATTACATACGTTTCTGGCGCCGTATGCCCTTCCTTGTTCGAACTGATGCAACACAATTAACGGGGTCTTCTACTCCTCTCAGAGCTAGAAAGTTTACTGTTGTTGCTTATGGACAGAAAATTGATACCGAATATCTTCATTTTCTAAGGAACTGGATATCATTAATAGAAAAGAAAAGTGTTGGAGCATTCTTCAGAAGTTTATGAACGGGTTGAAATACTTAGAACGTACATTTGTTTCCTAGTTTTTCAGAAATAAATTATTAAAAATTAAATAAAATTATTTTGTTTTCTCTAAATTACAATATGACTAACTTTGTAACCAATTACGCTAGAAAGATCAACTTTTTTTTGTTTTATTCCTTGTGAACAAACGATTCTAATAATTTTAATTGCAAACATATCCGATACACCAATAAAAAAATAGTATTTTTATATAGCTATTCTAGTCCACCTCTAAAAGGTTTGATGAGGTTAAGCCACGCCCCACTCTAGGCCTGGCAGTGGAAGGGGTGAGAAGTTGGAGAAGCGAATGTCTGAATAAGTATGTGTGTACCGCTTGAATGAAACAGGTTCTCGAGCGGTTTCCTGCGAAAAATGGCTAATTCTGTAGAGTTTGTGTTCTTCCTCAATGGTTCTATACTAAGAGGGTGGACGTGGTGAGTGGAGGAAGATTGCCTCCCCCCGCCTCTGCTTCCCCATAGAAGTTATTATTCTAGTATAATGCAATATATTATTTCGACTTTTGGAATTCGAAGACATAATTTAGAACGTTTGTCTATCTCCCTATCAGCTGGCTATCAGAAGTAATTTAGATCAACCATTTTCTCTGCATAATTGTCTTGCAGGGAAGGAGTAGTTAAAACACTTCCTTGGAAGAGAAACAAACAAACAAATAAAAAATCATTAGCTAGAGTGAAAGATTTTACTCACTTAAAAATAGTATTTTCCATCTACTGAAATCAAAGGTAGAATGTAACCTAACAATTCCTAGCCTAATAACATAAAATATTGAGTAATGGTTTTATTATAAACAAAACCAAAACGCCCCCGTATAAATTCGAATTATAACGTACTTTTTAAAAAAAACTCAAAGTGATAGGAACAAATGGAGATTACTAAGCGAATGCCGTGGCCTGCCAGTTTTAGTCAGTCATAGATTTTCCCACCAGTGTCCATTACTAATCCAACGGTGTATGGCTTATCTCTGTCGAACTTGTGGCTACTGAGATCTAGTAGGGTCACAAATGGAGAATACTAAGCGATTCAAAAGGACCTGCTAGTTTTAGAGTCACAGTCATAGTTTTTCTTACCATTGTAGACCATGACTAATCCAGCTGTGTATAAATCATCTCTGTCGGACTTGTAGTTACTAAAATTTAGGAGGGACACAAATGGAGAATACAAAGCGACTGGAAAGGACCTGCCAGTTTTAGGGTCAAAGTTATAGGTTATTCCAGGGTTTCAGGCTGTGTGACATGCAATAGTACTTCTGTTTACATGCCTCCTTTACTCACAGTTTTTCCAAGAATAAAAAGGCAGAACTTCTCTATACATATATCTGTTGCGGCTGCAGCCTATATTAGGCACATGAATATTGATAAACACAGGCAGTAAGATGTTCGTTAGTGAGAGTAAAAGTAACGTTAGGATATATTTTTTATATATAAATCAGAAAAAGAGAGTTTTCATATAACTTTAAACTAAATTAGATTTTTTTTCCGGAAACCTCACAGTAGACCCTGCAACTCTTCCAAATATCACCCCATTCCAAATATGATGTTGCTATACTGTTACAAAATTCTCATATCTCACCTTGACTACATAAAATCTTTCAGGTATGTGCTGTTTTCTAAAACAGCATGTTTACATTCGCGTCAGCACCTGTTGTAGAAACTGAATAAAGAAGGGATTAGTGTAGTCCACTCCCTTTTTTTTCCCTCGGACTAAAAGGGAAGACAGGGGCGGGGCGCGGCTGGCTTACTCTCATCAAACCTTTGACAGGTGGACTGGAATAGCTATGTAAAAATACTATTTTTTATTGGTGTATCAGATATGATTGCAATTAAAATTATTAGAATCGTTTGTTTACAAGGAATAAAACAAAAAAAAAGTTGGTCTTTCTAGGGTAAGTGGTTGCAAAGTTAGACATATTGTAATTTGTAGAAAAAATAATAATTTTATTTAATTTTTTAATAATTTATTTCTGAAAAACTAGGAAACAAATGTACGTTCTAAGTATTTCAACCCGTGCATAAACTTCTTATAATACTCCAAAACTTTTATTTTCTATTAAAGATATCCAGTTTCTTAGAAAATGAAGATATTTGGTATCAATTTTCTGTCCATAACCACCAATAGTAAACTTTCTAGCTCTGGCAGAAGTAGAAGACCGTCTTAAAGCACTGTAACACATTCAAAACTTCAAGTGGCGTTTATACTGCTGTGACCTTGAACGGCCATTACCCACGGTTCTATCGGTCCCGTGTAATAGGAGACAGGACGGATTCAGTGTGGGTATTGTACATTTTGGCCCTTTATTTTCAAACAACCTAGTATTTCTAAATAGTCCTATACCCACATATAGGGTCCTGCAAAAACACATATGTGCAGAGAATTTTATTAATGGAATGTATTTAGGGGTCTTACTAGTTTATTTTTTCTTGGGTAGACATTCCGGTTTTGGGACGTTCTTTCCCCGGAAGACGCCATTTTCCAAAATGGCGGAAATGAAAAATGAAATATTAAAAATTGGCTTAGAGTGGTCATCTTGGTGTCGAAATACATGTTTTCGTGACCGAAAAATACCAAAACAATAATACGTTGTCGGTCAGAGTAGTAGCTTTTAAAATATTCGCCATTTTTCAAAATGGCGGAAGGAGAAACTGGAAAAATAAAAATTAACTTACTACGCTCACCGTAGTGTCTAATTATATGTTCCTGATGCTCGAAAATGTAAATATAATGTTTTTGTTCGTCCGAAAAGTATGTTTATCATATTCATCAATTGGAAATGGCGGATACGATAAATGGAACGGAGTATATGCACAATCTTTAACACGCCCATATGAAAATTTCAACATTGTGGGTCCTCTTAAATAGCGATCTTTGTGTCTAAAGGAAATATCCTGAGACATATATGCACATTAGAAATTATTTCTTTCCGAAATAATTTATTTAGTTTATTTAAACTTTTTTCAAATTTTTTAAGGGATCTCTAAGCAAGAAATATATATAACTTTGGCTAAATAAATATTTTAACTTGTACTAACTTGTAGTAGCATAATAAGTTACATACTGTTAAATCCGGGTCAGTTGGTAATTTTTAGCCATTCTTACTATCAACATTTTGAAAAGAATTACGTACGTTACAATTGCTCTTTTAAGATTTTCCATTTGTATTGAATATATAATTGCCATAAATGTCACTGAAAAATTTCTACACTGAATTTTCATATTTTTTGTTACATTTACAGAACACTGTACAAAATACTCTGTCTTTTCTGCATTTACATGCCTTATTTTTGCATGTTTTTCATCCACACAGTAATTAAATGTCATCTTGCAAATGATTGAGAAACTTTGAGGGTGTTAAATGTCCATCTATCTCTTCCCAGCCATATTCCACAGGATTTAATGTTACCATATTTTGAGATAGTAATGTGAGAGAATTTCTTATAGATAGAAATGATCTTTGAATGTGCCCTAGAATTGAGTATGATGTCGGTGGAAGCATATCGAGGGATATGTGAGTTTGGGTGTAAAAAACAAATTTGAGATCATCAAATGTTTCAACGTTTGCAGTTGGTGTCCAAACTTTTACAAGATACCTTTCTACTTCAGAAACCTCTTCTTGTGATAGATTGTCGGTTTCAGCAAACTGCTCGAGATACTTCACTGGTTCTGCTCTAATGGCTGCTTGTTTTGTACCAATTTTACTTAAGGCATCATCACCGGTTAAAATGTGGGATTTAATAATGACACTGCAGAGTTGAGACACAAGGTTTTGTAGAAGCTTATGTAAAGAAATGATTCGTCGCTTATTTCCACTTCCATACTTCATCAACTCGTTTGCTACAGTGTATCTCAGTAACAACGCTATAACGTCAGTGTCATTTGACAGAATGACGATGCGTTTAGAACCTTGATCAACAGCCCAGTTTGCATGCTATACAATTCGATAATCTGCCTCTTGAATGCTACTAGTTAATTCCTTAATATCATGGTTGTCATTGTTCAGAGATAGAACAGCAGGGTAAACGTTTTCATCAACCACACTTCCACTTAGAGTAACAGGAGTTTGGGATTCTTTGAATAATGAAGGAATATATTGTCGGACAAATAGTTGGAGGTTTGTCTTGTTATAGGCGATGCCCAGAATTTGTCTAACTGAACAGAGACTCTTGTATTAAAATATATACTTGCAAGTTCAACGGTTCCACTGTGTCTTGCTCTCCTAAGCCTTTCTCCTTCTTTGAAGGATTGTTCAATAAAACTGTCGAATATGAAATGTATTTCCTGAGCCGAGCATACTTTCTTGGAGCCCTCAATAGTGGATGTGACTAACTCTCCAAATGTGTCAGATGATATTTTCTGCTTTCGAATTTGAGACATGAAATCTACTACTACTAGTTTTCATTGATTCAGGATTCTGATTAAATTTGTAATTTATTCACTGTTAAATTTTCCTCGAGTTCTGATATTAAAGTGTGTTTTGCAGCTTTTGTTGTATGCTCACCCTCAAACAGACGATTAGATGGAAGAACATCATACGGTATGCTAAAATATCCCTGAGAGATTCTCCTCTTTCTCGTGCAATCTCAATAATTTTCTGCGCCTGTGAAATTTGTTTACATGTGACATTTACATGTACGTGGTATTGTTGTTTCAGGACCTGGGCAACAGAAAGAGGGAGCTTTCAACTTCGGTATTTTGTCACTAAACTTCTTCACTTTGAGAACATATCTTCCTTTTCGAAACTCTAGGAAATGTTGAGAACCTTCCTTAAATATATTAAGAAGGCGTATCTTTTCATTCTCATCAACACATTGCTTTGTTATAAAGTTACAAAGGGGAGGACTTATGAAGGTTTCATATGGGTTTTCTACATCAATCATAAAGTTAAACACTATTTTCACATAGTTGTTGTAAAGAGTATGCTCTTTACCTTTCTTGCTAGTTAATTCATGAAACAGTTCAGTATGATCCATAAGTTTTACATAAGTTACTTCTCGAAACAAGTTGCTAATAGCCAACACTTCATGCTATACAAGCTCCCATTCAGCAACGTAGTGGGCTTTTTTTCTTGTCTGTCCAACAATTCCTTTTGGACTCTTTTGCGATCTCTGGATCGATTGTTCCTATTTCATATCAGAAGATACAGAATTGAATTTTCCTTCGCTATCATGCACTACAAAGCGACCTTCCTTGAATTTTTCATATAGAAATGGACAATCTACTTCCAATTTCTTTATCCTTTCCAAGTACCATGAACCGTATCTCAAGTAATGAATGCAGTTGAATCTTTGAAGGATATTAATAAGCTCTGAAACTATTTCCACATGAAGGTTCCAATTACCTTCGCGGTCAGCTGTCAAGATTTTTTACTAAGGAAACGATGCGCAAAAACACATTGAAATAATTTCAGACTTTTAGCAACATTCAAAATCAAAACCCTCAATAGCCTGGTGTAATTTCTTGTAGTCATCTGAATTTAATAAAGAGTAAAATACTTCTTTGCACCTTATTTCGTCCTTACACTGTTAAAAGGTTTATTCAAAAAGGAAAAAACCCTCGAATTTGAGAAAATTTTGGACTCAATCTGGCTCCGACTAAATTGTGCTCAATTTTGAACACGTGATGGTACTCAAAAAATGAGAAAATATTTCTCGGATAATGAGAAAAAAATGTCTCAAACATGAGGTAAAACTACTCGAAAATGAGTTTAAATTTCGGCTCAAAAATGAGAAAAGTTGGGACTATTTTTCAGAAATGAGAAGAAATATATTCAAAAGTTACGAAGTACATGCTCAAAATGCTAAGAACGTAATGACTCAAAAGATAGCTCCGGAGAAAATAGTTAGTCAAAATTGAGAACATTTGTTTCAAAGTTTTGAGAAGATAATCATTCAAAATCGTTATGAGAGCTAAACAAATGAGAAAATATTTATTCGAAATTGAGAGAATTGGCCCAGGTATAACCTGTAGTGGGACTACACCTCTAACAAACAGTAGAGAACCTTATCCGTGATCGCATCAGTGCTTCTCAGCTACATTCTGCAACCACAGAAAAGCCCTCCACTACGTCTGGGTAAAGATAAACGTAGGCGGCAAAGGTAAAAATATTTATAGAACAAAGGATAAGTATAAATATCCCCCTGTACATGCTGTAATTAGTTAGTTAAAGATGCCTCTCTGAAGAGGGGTACAAAGGGTTGCGCCCTTTCTTTCCAGAGTTGTTTATAATATATTTTGTATTTCAGTTATGGTTAGATGGTCTAAGTGATTTTTTTAATTTCCTGAGGATTGTTTGGCATGAACATGATTTTATGAGACGTAACCTGGCTGATTGTTTAAATTGCTTTTACAGGACATAAATGTGCCGGTAGTTCTCTACTGGCATGTCTTTGTAATTGTCATGATCTTGATGGTCGGGTGGGAGTGTCGTAAGTCAGCACAGTTGAATTTGTTGCGATACTGTCAGCTTAATTTGTAAGAGTGACCAAAAAGCTTTCCGGGGAAAGTTTTGATGCTTGATGGCTAGTGAATTCAGATCGTCTATCCGACACTCGAGACTGTCGCATTGGTTCCTCTGGTTGAATTAGTTCCTTTTGGTGGATTCATGTTTTGTATAATTTGGACCGTTAATCGTTAGCCAGAAAACAATAGCAGGAGTTCGTCAACCAAGAGGGCAACTAAAAGATGCTAGATGTAACAATGTGTTTACACTGCTTATTTTGCCAAATGTTAAATTAGTTTATGGTAACAGCTCCGGAGAGTGTTACACTTCAAAAATTTAAAAGCACCTGATGCTCTGGTAGTAGCTGTTTGCTCGTCAGATGATTTTTAACAAGCGATATTGAAATATATTAAACCCGAATTCGATAAACCAATAAATATAGCCAGAGTCGTAAATAGTTAAACTGTTATACATGCTTTACCCTGCATACATTATTTACATTCTTGCTGTATATATCCATCTGAGGTAATATCATTTTACAATACTCCGTTCTGTCTGTACAATCTCTTTAATCTGCATAACGAATCATTATTAAACATATTTAAATCGTGTGCCAATAATACAGCAAAAAACAACAATTTAGCATAATAGAAAAAAGTTACTCACTTCAACTTTACACTATTAAAGGTAGAGACATCTATTGACATAAGCGGGAAATGCAACAGGCGACAGTATCTTGTGAAACTAATTCACCTTTAGGAGTTTATTACTATCCCAACAGGTAAATACACTTCATAATCTTACGGAAAATAAACCTTAGGAAGCAGAAGAGTTAAACTTAATTCCCGACAGTATGTTTTGTTTTTGCCGCGATCACGCCCGCGTATGAATATCACATGCAGTCGCAGTGATACAGATTGGACTGTCCGACAGAGAATTTAGTTCTTGTTGTACGTTTGAGATCATTGCTCTTGTTTACGATATTCTTTTACAACGCTCGCCAGATAATAAACTATGTCCACAGATTTCATTTAATTATCTCGCAGGATTGTAATATTACCTTTCCAGAGACACACAGTTTGAATAATTGCATCAGCTCAAATTTGAAAAGTATGCTTTAGCTCGTATTTGAGAATTACCATTCTCAAATTTTAATTTTTGAGAATATTTTTGTCACTTTCAAGGAATATTTACTCGATTTTTTTTGAGTAGGAAAATTTACTCGATTTTTTTTTTTAGTAGGAAAATTTATTCATTTCTGAGAAAGTCATTTTTAACAGTGTAGTATGCATTTTAACACTGCATCTTTTAGCAGTCATTTTAACACTGCATCTTTTAGCTCACGTATGTCTTGAAAGATATCACTGTAGTCCTCGTATTTGTTCGCACTCCAAAAAGCCCGAAGTTTCAACGCATGAATCCTTTCTGAAAGGCTAACCATTCCTTTCAATGATCGACTATAATGAGATCCACTTAATACTGGTTTAATAGCATTGATGCCAAAACGTTCTGTCTCAATAAGCACGTCGTCTAACCCACTTCCAGTTATACATTTCCCTATAGAACGCAAAGCCACCTTAGCAAAATGGAACATTCTCATCATCGGATACAAATTTTGAAACTCTTCAGGCCTATGAAGAAATATATCAACTACTGTATGGAAAACGCCTTCATCACAGAAGACCGGCATCACTTGTTGGTTCAACTGAATGCGGATGTTGTCAAAGTGTTTAAGAGTTGAAAGAACAGTGCTGTAATTAGTGACAGGAGATGGAATCATGGGAAGGAACCCCACTCATTTCTTTGGTACCGACCTTTCAGAAACTAAAGAGTGAAATCCTCCCCACGGAGGTAAAGTAGCTTCTTCTGTGGCTGACACTTCATGTCTTGCTAAGATCATGAGGAATTCTTTGTTCTTTGCGTGAGATGTCTCTGTACACTTCGTTGTAATTCCAAGTTCTTCAGCTGTTTTGAACTTTGTGGGATTATAGTTGGTTCAGTGGGCTTCACATTATTACCAACAACTTGGCACGGCAAAGCACAATTCAGTTTACAACTTCGTTTTTGAAAAAAAAAAAATGTTGAAGAAATAATAGGTTTCCCGAATGCAGGTTCTTCGGTAATATACTGAAACAATACCATTGCCGTATGGTGTGTTCCAGATAAGGATGAACTGTCTTCAATGTGAAAATTGTCAAGAGCAGCTACGGTAAATCCCGAAGAGTTGAAATGGCTAGGAATAGGTGTTTCTTTCTTGGCAAGACTGAATTGTGTAATCAGCGAGCAGATTTCTAGAACGAATTACCTCCTGGTAGTTAACAGACACACCAATACGGTTCATGGAGATGATGAGTTCTTTACTTTTGCATCTGTCGTATATGCTATGACCCGTCATCAAATGTAATGGCATCTTCTTTAAACCCTTGTATAATTTATAATACATAATTTGGAAAAGACATGAAAGCTGCATGGCATTCTGTTTCATTGTTGAGTATTCATCATCAGTCGAACTATCAGTTTCTTCATTTGTTTCCATTGTGTTGGGCTGAAGTGCTTGAGTTTGCAACATGTGAATTTTACTAATGTTAAATAACGATGAAAAGAAATAAAAGAAATACATCTGGTATTCTTGTATTGTCCCAAGAGTTGCGTAGTTTAGTTGCATCACAAAACTTGTCATCAAGTTGAAAATCAATGTCCTCCATTGCGTTTCTCAAACTTTGTGCAGTTGTTTTCACCGTTTTCATGACATCTTATCTTCGATGCAAGATCTTCGGGAGATAAGAAAGAAGAAAATACTAGAAGAGGTTCGTTTTTCCGCTTTGATGGACAAAAGCGGATTCCATCTTGATAAGTTCTTACAAGAAAATTCTTTACTTCATTGTTGTATATTTCGACTCTTGCATCAAAGTTTCTAATCAAATCCCTAATTTCACTGAGTGTGAAGCCATAGGCATCCTGCAGAAGTGGCTTCAAAACTTCGTTAACTTTCTGAAATAATTGATACTTCTTTCAGGGAGAGGTTTGGCTACGAGGTTCTTCTGACTTTTCTAATGCTCTCTGATATTTCAATATATATGCTTTCATACATTTACCGTGAGCAAATAGATCAGCTGCAAATATCATTTCTTCACTATCCAGATCAGCTATGCGATTAAAAACCTCGTCTCCAAAGTAACTAGCTGCTGCTAAAATTTATACGCTCTCTGCTCTTCACAAACCCTAAACTTCTTTCTTACTTTTTCACCACCTTCAGTTGTTCGTACGTGATTACACCCAATACAAAGCAGATGATCAGGAGACTGGTTTACACTCGGTTCAGGACGTTCAGTGGACTTCGACCTTAAGGACTTACACAATTTAGATGCACTTGAGACTTGCTCCTCCGAAAAACTACTATCTTCGACATTAGGTTCTTCAGCATTTGTTTGCAATATATTTAACGATGTTTTCCATGTATATGATTTATAGCACTGATTGTCCACATGATAGTAAGACACAGCACTCTCATCCAATAACTTCAATCATTTCAATACTTCATCTGCCTCACTTCAGCTGCTTCCCTGAGTCTCTATCGGCCATTATGGGCTGAAGAAACTTTAACTTTAGGTTTGTCAGTTTTACAAATAATACATTTAGAGTCTCTTTGAACATTGGGAAGTTTAGAGTTAAGGCGAATTCCCTTGTATTTCACAATTTCTGGATCCATTTTAATTCATCTGAAACGATACAAATGTATTAAAAAAATAATTTTTAGAATACCTAGGCGTTGTAGTTACACATAGAACAATGTAATAATTATCAGATGTAGAAATGACGCATATAGTACAAACAATTAGGATGAAAAAAGTCAACAATTCATCATAACTTGTTCGAAAAACATAATTTAAACAAGCAATATGCACATTGTCAGTGACATTTCTACGTTTCATTGATCGTATCCGCCATTTTAAAGTGACGAATATGATAGACATACTTTTACTTTTCGGACGAACAAAACAACATTATATTTGCATTCTCGAGCATCAGGAACATGTAATTAGACACTACGGTGAGCGTTGTAAGTTAATTTTAATTTTTCCAGTTTCTCCTTCCGCCATTTTGAAAAGTGGCGGATATTTTAAAAGCTACTACTCTGACTGACAAAGTATTATTGTTTTCGTGTTTTTCGGCCACGAAAACATGTATTTCGACACCAAGATGACCATTCTAAGCCAATTTTTAATATTTCATTTTTCATGTCCCCCATTTTTTAAAATGGCGTCTTCCGGGGGGAGAACGTCCCAAAACCGGAATGTCTACCCAAGAAAAAATAAACTAGTATGACCCCTAAACACATTCAATTAATAAAATTAACATATGTTTTCATGCACATACGTTTTTTTTGCGGGACCCTCCCTATCTGTGGATCCTGGACTAATAAACCTGGTTCAAAATATGTTTAGAGAAATTTCAAGACGACACAGGACAATTATGGAACGAAGTTTTTCCCTAACATGTAAAAGAAAATTACTTTTATTCTTTTTCGAATAGTAGAAAGGCACACAGAAAGTAATGTAAATGTATGTCTGAGGAAAACAGTGGCGGATCCAGAGAGGATACGTTTTCTATAGCATCATTTTTCAACAAATTATCTCAAAAAGGTTTCGAATTGTTTTCGGACAAATATAATTTGTCTAGAAATATCAATCTTTGGGGATACCGGCGTCATATTTCATGATGAAACACAGTAATTTGAGAGGAAATGTGATAAATTTTTACTTTTAAAAAATTTACTTAGCAGAAAAATACCGAAAATATTTCTGGTCTATTCCACCTGCGACCTCATTCACTAAAATCCTGGATCCGCCACTGGAGGATAGTACTGTGCTGTTCGCGGTAGAAAATACTTTCGTTCACTACTTTTGAACACCTTTTCTCACTTTCGATCACTATTTCATAAGCTCTTCATATTATTGATATCTTTCTGTGTATTATTCTATCTATGTACCTTTTAGTACACCTTTTTAAATCTATTTTTACTAAAATAAAACAGGAAAATTACAACACCTTTAAGAAGAGTTGCCAGATGTCCAACTTTTGGTCGACATGTCATCTATTTTCCATCTTGTCCTCCCTACTTTCTAAATATTTTGAAATGCCCTCCATTCTCTAGTGTAACTTCCGAATTGGACATTATTCGTATTCCTGTGATCCAATTTCTTAATTTTAATCAAATATTTCTTACCGAAATATCAAGCAAATGGTTTATCATTTGGTAACCACTTAACATTTTTATTAAATCTGATTACTTGATGGGAATAAAAATGTAAAATTTTGTGTAACTTACCCTGTTAAAACTGAAATTCGAAAGTAAGTTGAAAGTAAGAGTTTCTGTTCGTCACCGTTTCTTTATCGGGTTTTAAATGAAAGGTAGAGTTGTCTTCCAGTCTTAGCTTAGCTGTCCTCCATTAGAAGAAAAATCCGCACTTGTCCTCCATTTTTAACTTTACTGTCCTTCACTGGTAAACAATGATCTGGTAACCCTGCCTTGAAGACGAATTTTAATAAGTGAGATCATATCATTAAGCAGTTTTGGTAGAGAATACAGTTGCCGCAATTGGGAATTGAAGCCGGGTCCTGTAGGTGACAACTTAGTGCGTAAACCAACTTAGCTACAAGCAGTAAGGAAAGGTAGGACAATTTGGCAGTATGTTGTAGAAAACGTAATATTTTATTTATTTTACAGTGCACTGACCTCGCTCGCGGGAGATCTCAACAGCAGTATTGCTTGTAGCGAACATTTCACGTTGTCTGCTTTCAAATGTCGAACTCTACAATATGCATTTTTTCTTAGCAACAAGCTTATGAAATAAAACTACTAAAGTACCTTACTTTAGCCGTAGTGACAAGTTTTCTTCGTTTTGTTGAAGAAGTTGTATGAAAAAGTGAATCTAAAATCTAACCAACATTGCAGGAAATTTGAAACATAGACAAAATTAAATTTTACATTAGATGATTCAGGGACGGTGTCCCGGGGAACGGTCCTGGAGGTTCGGACCTCTGAAAATTAATATAATTTTAGACACAATTATGCATATTTTATGTATACCCAGACCCACATTAATTGGATCTATCCGAATTTGAGTTTGAATTTAATTTTTAAGGCCTTTAGTGAACTTTGGCTTAGACCGGATGTATAATGATGGGATGATTGGTGGACTGAAGACAGTGGTAGGAAACGGGACCCCCCCTTCCCAGAAAACTTACGCACACGATGTTAGCCCCCCCCCCCCTACCACAAAGCCCACATGGTGCGAGCATCGTTTCAACCGACGACCCCAAGTGCCAGAGTGCGACGCTCTAACCGTTCACACATCGCGGTCCCATGGACCTCTCCGAGAAACCAGAGGTAAAAGATATTAAGGAAGTTGATACCACGCAGATTAGTTGATTAGACATGAAATTGAAAGTCATCATCAGGATGACCTCTCTGAGGGGGCTTTGGAACCATTACGCCCTATAGCGACTACCCTATTTGATAAAATCTCAGCGTGTTCAAGATAGGCTATCAGAATTTGTGCTCAAAACATGCACGTATTGTACAGTCAAAATTCTGTAAAGGTATTGTTCTCTACAAGTGATCAAATGAATCACATAATCAATTTAAGACACGGGTCTTACATGCTCGAAGAATGGCTCAAACTTGACGTTCTGAGAAACAAAGTGTGCAAAATATATCAGAGATCAAAGTTTGTACTGGAAACTGTACAAGCGCTATAAGAGTGTGTTTACATCGATATTGTATTCAGTAAGTGATGGATAAACAGCATATTCACTTCAAGGAAGTTCTGGGGTATCTTCAGTGCACTCTTTATACACTTTTTAAACTTTACGTCGAGAAATGGTATAAAAACTGTAGAAATATGTATTTTCTCTCATAGTAAAGGATGCGATAAATTCTACACATTTCTTGTAAACTTTAGTAATACCGTGAAAACTGTAAAGAGAATCTTACTTTTATACATAAACGGCTGCAATTTCCTTTCTCGTTACCAAGTTTCTTACCTCACCGGTGATTGTCGAAGTAGAAAATAAAATTAGGTTTTCAGGGTGCTGTTTCACACGGAAGAAGTAGAACGTCATAGATAATTTTTTGAACACAATTACTATTAAAGTATACAGAAAATGAAGGATGACGTAGGGTTCCAACATTTTTTTAAAATCATTTTTAAAGATAAAAAAAAATCGTATTTTGTGAATATTTGAGCCCAATATCTCTGGTGGGGGACCAGATAGAAATCTAATTCGCACTGGCATAAGTTATGTAATTGTAAAATAAGAATCTGCAGTAGAAGTTTCAACTTTAAGATTTGAGTGTAAAGAGAGTTACAGATTTCCAATAGGGAGCAGGGTGAATAATGCTCTTGTAGGTTTTAGTATAAGCATTGGAAGCCCGATGGTGGTGGTGGTGGGGGTCATATATTTTTTTTAATGTTATGCAACTATATAAGGACAATGTACGGTCGAAATTTCAGCGTTGATATTTGAATTTTAACGGAGTTACATATTTGAGAAATGGGGAAAAATAATACTCACTGGATTCACTTGGCTGACATATTAGTCCGGAATATTTTGGTATAAAATGGGAGGAGCACATGAAACATTCAGTACTTGAATCAAGTGTCCTATAAGACTCATCTATGGCACGTGCCGTCTATTTCACTATTCGCTCGTCAGATAGCGTCAATGCAGCGGTCATCGCACACGACATTACTTATGGGATAACCCGATATTATTTAATGAAATGTTTTGAGGGGACACTTATCCAATTTCGGCGTGTACTGCGCCCCGAAAGTATGCCTGAAGTCATTAGCGACAAAGTATATCTCATTCGCTTTCTTTCAATCTACGTATTTTAAGATATTTCGCAAGCGAATTTCGAAGATTACAAAAAATTGCGTATGGAGGGTCGCGGGTGAAAAACGATTGAAGACACTGTTTTACAGGGTCCATTACTTCTGAATTTGAAAGCTGTTTAAATGTACTTAACATTATAACGAAGCATCACTAAATTCACTCATGAATATTAAGAAAGTGTCTTTGTTTACTTATTTTCATTTTACACATCTTGTAAATTTGAAAATTGATTTAAAAAAAAAAAGATTTGAAACAGAATCCTAAAATATAGGTATTTGCCGTGCTGTTAGATCCTAGATCCATAGAATTCTCCTCCCATTTACATGCCTCCTATGGAGGGTTTGTGTTTAAAATTTGACATTGTATGTTAAATTTTACTTTAGATGCTTTAAAGAAATGATCATGAAAATATAGAGTAATGAGGTAGCATCTTTTTAAGCATCTACACACTTTTCAGTAGTATTGGAATCATTTTCATTGCAGTAGAGTCACACAAGATACAATTTGGTGCAAATATTTAAAATCTTTCATAAACATTTTTCACAAATATCTACGCCACTGTGGATATTACAACAAATAATTCATACTCATAACGTCCCGGCGTCGGGAAGTGGCGCCCCCATCGTCTAGCTGGCTTCTGCTGGCTGCAATCAGCCCTCGCAGCTAAACATCTCCGCTGCGTGAAAGGAGGACCAGCAGAGAGGATTTCATTTACATTCACCGCATTTTTCATCCATTGATGACTCATTATTTCATCTCCTCTTGTGCTACGACTTGCACCTCCACGCAATGCTCAAGGATGTGACAGGATGTACTTTCATTGACGCTGGGCCCTGGGCCCAGTGGAATGGGGGCGGAACCATTGGATAGCGCCTAGTTCTTGACAGCAGATTCTTGGATGGTCTAGCTCGTTGAGACTGGTAAGTGCGCCATTGGGGAGCTCTTCGGACCTTTGGTCTCGCCAACACTCGGGGCAGTGGGTGTCCCAGGTATCCATCAGTCGGGAGTGCAAGTGATTTCGACGCCAAGTCATTGGACTTCGCCTCGATTTCCAGCTTGCTGACAAGGGTGACGAGGGTAGTACCCGGCAGCCTCGTTGGCTCCTCAGAACGAAGACGGAGAAGTGTGGGCATTTACCGCTAACATTCATCATGGCTCCACCACATCCTAACAAGTCGCCTTCGCGCACAGACAAAGAAAAGAAGAAGACCAAGAGACAGAATGAAGAGAAAGTCACTGAAGATAATAGAAAGAAGGCGCATATCGTTACCGAAATAACCAGTGACACCGCAGCGAAAATCGAAGTAGAGGAACAGACAAGTATCGTACCGACTATTACACGTTATCTTGTTATTAAAGTAAAGCATGAAGCAGAGAATCCAGGTGGTTTGAAGGGGTTATCCCCTTTCATCATACAAAAACAACTGAATCATGTCGCCGGCGAACTTGCACATGTTAAAAAGCTTCGCAACGGCACCTTGCTCGTGGAGACATCCACTAACAAACAATCAGCTAATCTCTTGAAAATGAAGACCCGAGGACAATTCGAGGTTCAAGTTGAACCGCATCGTCAACTAAATTATAGTCAGGGCGTAATATCTTGTTGGGACTTGCAAGATGTCCCTGAAGAAGAGATTAAGGATGAACTTGCCAGCCAAGATGTCGTCAATGTTAGGCGCATTAAAACTAGAAAGAGTGGAGAACTGCAACCCACGAGTTCGTTAATTTTGACGTTTGCCATACCACAGCTCCCCAAGGACGTGAAGGCAGCATTCTATTGCTTACCTGTCCGTCCGTATATACCGAGTCCGCTCCGCTGTTTTAAATGTCAGCACTATGGACACACCAGCACGTCGTGTAAGGCGACCTCTGCTGTATGTGCAATATGCGGTACCAGTAGCCATGGTGCGATTCCTTGCACATCACTGAAACCTCAGTATTAATTGCAAGGGTGATCACACGGCCTGGTCGCGTGACTGTCCGGTCATTAAAGAAGAAAAACGCATTAGAGAGCTGATGGTGATTGAGAAAATATCTGCTGGAGATGCAAAACGTCGCGTAAAAGAGTCCCAACGCACCCTTCCATCCGGTGCGTTTTCCACGGTAGCAGCACGATTACCAGTTAAAACTGTCTCGGTTGGTACCCAGACAGTTAATGTCTCAACACAAACAGAGTCTGATGTGCATGTAGATCCTCCGAAGCCTCCCAAAGGATCAGAGACTTCTTGCAATATGCCGACACAGAGTCAGGGAGAAAAAACACCTGTGCAGAGTTCTAGAACTCCACGGGTTAAGACTACTTTTAGTCCTTATAAAGTCTCCAAATTAGCCCGAACTTCGCCTCTCGCTACAAGCATGAAGACTTTGACGAACGTTTTGGCTGCTCAATTAGCTAGCTCATGAAGAGTCTGCACATACTATCGATGAACCAAGTTCAGACATGATTGAGGACCACCTAATGGATATGGATTTTAATCTCGTGGGAAGGAAAGGGAAACCTACGTATAAACCTGAACTTAAACGGTAATATTTTTACTTGTTTTTGCAGAGTTTTATGATTTCCGTTTATTTTATATGATTATTCTCCTTAGCTGTTAAGTTTTATAGTGTATTTTTGTTTTATCTTGTGAATTCCCATTTACAGGCTTCCTTGTTATACTGGCCATTTACAAAAGTGGGCTGATTGTGAAGACCTTTTACATCTTCATCTTTTATATTCTTTTATTATTTTAATTAACAGCTAAATTTTGACATGACCAAGATAAGGGGCTTCTCCCGTATCGGGACGGGCGTAAGCCATAGTGCTGTTACCGCCCATAAAATTCATTTTATCTTCATCATACTCATAACGTTTTCATTTTTCAGATTCTGGTTTGCAAACAAAAGAGGCCAGTATTAAAGGAGAGCGTTTGTGAACGTTGAGAGTCGTCAAGAT
>JAGDQP010004905.1:14514-33266 GCA_022664845.1 Lepisma saccharinum | reverse complement strand
ACGTTGAGAGTCGTCAAGATTGACTCCGCCAGTATTAAAGGAGAGCGCTTGTGAACGTTGAGAGTCGTCAAGATTGACTCCGCCAGTATTAAAGGAGAGCGTTTAATGTTGTCAAGATTTTTATAACACATTATAGTTTTCTTGCATTTTAGTGAAGAACATCCTTTAACTTTAGATGGTGTGACTGTTGTCATGAATATTAGTGAGAAAACATCGTTTTTTTTAATTTTCTAATCTGTAACTCTCTTTTAATAAACTTTTCCATTACGGCATCCATTTTGTTTAGTTATTAAAATTGCAATATTTATTCGACCTCTGATCTTTTTGTTATCTGATAGTTATTTCTATTAGGATTATCTTTTAGAGTGAGAGAAAATATTTAAAAAGAAAATTTCCGTAGAAAATGGACATTCCCTACATTAGGTTATAACTGTTAAAAATCTTTACTTCTCTAATTAAGTTACTTCTGAACACAGAAAGACTTTATTTTTAGCTAAATATACTAATTATTTTAAAAGTTTCTACAAACTGTATGTATTAAACGAAATCGTTTGTGAGAAATATGAATTCAACAAAAGTTTTATTATTCTTTGACTAAGAGATTCATTTGAAGAAAATCTTTTGTAATCAGTCGGAAATAATGGTTTATTTTTTGAATTAAGCTGAGTTTGATGGAACAAAATTCAGAAAATAGTTTGATCTTATATTCCTGCAATTTTGTGGACTTTAATCAACAAGGTATTCGAAAATATTTTTGTTTCTCTGTTGAAAACTATTATTCAGTTTATTTTGACAATCTGCTGGAGAGAATTTTAATTACATTTCCCGCAAATTTCAATAATTACGTAATATTTTATATTAATGCTCCGAAAGATAAACAACAGCATATATTTACAGAATCTGCCTTTCAGAAATTGTAAGCGAAATTTAGGTGCTAATATTTTGTTTACAAGTTTTAGCACATCGTTTATATATTGCACTTGTAATAGATGAAAACAATGTCAATTTTTGAATTTCTATTTAGGAACATCTGTATTATTGTATCAAGTTTTATAAAAGTCATTTTGCTGAATACAAATTTGATGTATATATTGGTGCAGTGGTACACAAACTTTCAATCTTATAATTGAAATACACATATCGAAAAAAAAAGTTTTGCACTACCTAAGTATAACAGAATTGAGGAGGAATGTAGAAATGTGTACAATGTCAAATGGAAGTACAATATATAGGTAGCAAGAAGTGAGAACCTTATTGCTCTGAAGCCAATTAATACGTAAAGACAAAACAGAATGTCAAACATAGTAATATTTACACAGGTACAATATCGATGACAACTACAGCAAATCAGTACAATGTCACACCTCCACTTGCATTCCATATTGCTTGCACTCGCGAAGGCATACTGTTGATAAGGTCGATCCAAACAACTCTAGTCTAATTGGTCCCATGACGCTTCCGCAACTCTTCGAAGATCTTAAAGATATATTAGAAGTGGTATGTCTTGTCTGACAGCCCTTTTGAGCATATCCTAAGCATGTTTAATTGAATTCATATCAGGAGAAGTCGCAGGCCAGTCGGTTCTTCTGATAACCGATTTCCTGCTGTACTGATTGTGAATGGCAGCACGATGTGGTCGAGCATTATCATCCTGCAAGACAACAGAGATCCTGGTCAATGTGCTGATGAAAAGGTTGAACAAACTGCTTAAGAATACCATCCCGATATTTCACATTCGTCATTTTTTCCTCTATTCATGAACAAGGGGTGTTCTGCGGTCATGGATGATACCGGCCCAAAAGGTCAAAGATCAACCATCTTGCTGTGCGTGAGGTACAGCATGGCGCAGGTGTGCAGCATCGCCAATCTCTCTCCAACTGGTTTCGTTTGGTGAAAGATAGATGCGAGTCTCAACCGCGAAGAAAACCTTGTGCCAACAAGCAATGTCCCATTCATGATGTTGATCTTACTGGTTGCATGCAAATGGCACGTTTTACATGGAGTTGGTGGGGAAAAGAATTGTTACTATCTTTCCTTACGCCAGCCTAAGCTGTTCTTAGTGAGATTCTTATGGACTATTTATTGCCTTATAGTGTTCAGACATTATTGTAGATTGTTCCGCTTGTCGTATACAGAACATTTTTGTAGTGAGAAAATCAATTAAAGAAGTTGTGTTTTTCTATGAGCTAGATCTTACTAACAAGTAACCCTACTTCAAATGAACACTCATATCTGGAATATATAAAATATTCAGCCGTTTTCTATCCACTGCTGGCCACCCCCTTTCCTTTTAATATGTCTCGGTCTGCTGTTATCCTCATCCATGTAGCTCCTGAAAAACGCTTGATTTCATCTACCCATATTCCATTTGGACGTCATCTCGGGCGTTTCTTTTCTCTAGGAATCCAATGTAGTACTTTCATCGTCCGTCTTCCATCTGTTCGTCTAGCTATGTGATCGATCCATCTCCACTTCATCTTTTTCGCTGTCTTGATTATATCTTCTATTTTTGTTTCTGCCCGAATCCATTAATTTTTCTTCCTGTTCCTCCTAGTTATCCCTACCACGTATCTCTTCATTTGTGTGACTCCTAATCTTTGAGTCGTTTGCGCATTCAATGTTCATTTCACAGCCGTATATCACTACAGACAAGACACATTGATTATAAACTTTATACTTGAATTCTCTTTTGAAAATAAAGTGTAGTCTTCCAAATGAACTTCACGCCATTTTAGATCTTCTATTTATTTCATCTGTCAACTTGGCATCCAATGTCTTGAGCTGCCCTAAGTAAACATACTAATTAACTATGCCTATTGTTTCTCCGTGAATCTTCATTTCCTTCTTTTCAGTATGTTCATTGTATATTACTTTTGTTTTACTTAAGTTCATTGTAAGGCCTATTTTCGAAGTCTGATTACACAGCTCTCCCATTCTGGTTTGTAGTTCTTCTGTACTCGAAGCAAACAGGATTATATCATCAGTAAATAAGAGGTGATTAAAGTAATCGACAATCGTATTTTTTTTTCAACTTCATCCCAGTTTAAATTTTGGAACACTCCCTCCAGGACCGCTGAAAATAGTTTTGGATAAATTGAATCTCCTTGCCTTATCCCTTTTCCAAGTTTAATTTTTCATTCTCTTCATATAGTCTGACAGATGTGGCAGTCGGGTTTAGCAGTAACTTGATATATGCACTTTCGATGCCTTGATGTTACATTGATCTAAGTACTGCTGACAAGGAGACCGAATCGAAGGCTTTTTCAAAATTTATGAATCCCAGACATAGTGGAAGTTCATATTCAATAGTCCTTTCCATAACCTCAATCAATACTTGTATGTGGCCCATTGTGCTAAATCCACGACGAAATAAGGCTGTTCCGTTCCCTGGTTAAAATCTAAGTCTTGTTCAGAACGGTTCAAAATGACTCTGGTGAACATTTTGTACAGAACTAACAGTAGACTAATTGGTCTGTAGTTTTGACGCGTTCTTTGTCCCCATTCTGGTATAATAAAATAATAGTATTATTATTCCAGTTTGGGGGTATTTCTCTCTTCCACAGGCACATTATTTGGCAAGTTGCTCTTTTATCTTTAGACCTCCTCACTTAAAAATTTTCTTCTGGCGATTTCCGTACTTTATCCACTTCTTCTTTCATTAAGCCTGAGACTGATACATCTTTTTCTTCTGAACTTCTTTTCTAAGTTTTTCTTCGGAGTAATACAATTGTCTGTAGACATTTTCAAATATTTTTATAATGCGTTCCTTATTTCTGGCTATGGTCCCGTCAGGTCTCTTAACTGCAATTATTTCCCTTTCCTCTATCAAGAGCTGCTGTTTGGTTTTCTTCACGCATTTGATCTCCTCGATTGTACGTCTAACAAAATTTTCGTTGTATCTACGTACATCGTCTCTTATTTTCTTCCTTATGGTTTCATTTAGTTCTATGGAAGAAAATAAGAGAGGATTTACATAGATGCAAAAAAGAAAACAAAAAAAAAAAAACTGAAGAATCTGAAGAATATGGCTTCCCAAAATTGATAACATTCGTCAGTCGAGACTGCTTTATGTATTAATAAACTTTTCAAATACGGGGCTGCGTTATAAATTTGCTTTAAATATAATTTTCGAAGGGAGCCTTTCTTAGTGCAGCTTTCCTACGTCGACAATCATAGTTGAACTACTGACCGGCCTCAGTCAATGAGGGAAGAGGATCGTATCCGACGACAAGGAGAGAAAATGTATGTGGCTTAGCCAACTAAAATCTCAACGTAATAATACAACAATCAGATCTTTTCATTTGTTTTGAAGAGTTTAAACGAAAGAAAAATCGTTGAAGAAATAAGGCAATAAAATATGCCATGAATAAAAATAAAATCCCGCCAATACAACAATGAAAGAGAAGATCTAAATGATTCGGCTTCATTGTCATCTGGACAGATAAAACTATTTGAAGAAAACCGTAGAAGAAAAATGTTGCCGACAAAGCAGAGCAAAACAGAAAAAGTAATAGACAAAAAAGGGGACAGGGTAAGATATGTTACGACCAACCGAAAATGGGTAGCTACACTATGTGCTTTATTTTTTGGCAAACAAGTAATTTTTAAAAATTATTTTTGTGATACGATTAATATGTCTCTTCAGGGAGATCAGAGCGGTTAAATATTATATTCTGAGTCTCAGATTAATACGACAGTGACAATGCAAGTGGTTTATATTTTGGTTTTGTTATTAGGTTTTATATTTAGTGTGAATGCCCTTTCCTCTGGATTACCAGGTGAAGGTCACGTAGTCAGTATGACTCGACAGCACTGTTATCCCCTGGCAACTGTAAATATTCATGGTTTGTCTACAAATAGTACCAGTTTGCGAGCCTTGAAAGACTTTCTATACAGACAGGATATTAATGTATTATTTATACAAGATAATAGTATGTTAGATCAAGTTCATTTTCCGCATTATAATCTAATTCAGTCTACTTCAGAAAATGCTTGCGGTACGGCAATACTTGCCAGGTAAATGTACAATTAGAAAAAGTGTGCGTCCCTATGCCTCCAGGAATAACAAGGACAAAATTTAATAATTATAATTTTATGTCTATGTATAGTAAAATGACAGGAGCTCCGGTTGATGAGCGTAATAGTTGTTTTGAATAAGATTTCGCTGAAACTCCACAGGAACGTCAGAGAAATTTTGATTGTGGCAGAGGATTTTAAGAGTACTTTAAAAAAAAAAAAACGAATCCGAACCACACAATTTTGTATCCACTAGTATAAAGAAGATAGCCTCAACTTCTCCTTAGTCGTCATTTGATCGATTAAGAATAAGAATCTACCAGGGTGGACGTTTATAACGTCTCTCTCCAGAAGCCGTATGGATAGTTTTTTTTAATCAGTAAGGAGCAGGTCGAGAAAGTAAACAAAGTTGAGGTAGTAGGTTTACAGATCATGCTGCAGTGATCTTACATTTAAATTTAGAACTTTTACAGACCTTCAGAAGATCCAACATTTGACATATTAATACTTAGATTTTTGAAACGAAGGAGTTTCAAGAACAATTTCGTCAATTACGGGTTGATCCAGGCCACATTCGCAAACAGAACCAGCCTCTTACTTACTGGTGGTATAAATATGCTAAGATTAAAATTAAAACCTTTGCAAATTTTTTCATCTTGACAGAGCACGTCACGCGAAAGAACAAATATTATTATCGGTTATTATAGGAATACCAGAATAGATATGTACAGGTTGACCATACAGTGCTTCCTCAGCTTAAACGAATTAAATCTACCATTTTAGGGCTTACACGAATCAAAAACCAGGTGATGTTGATCCGATCCAAAAGTGTTGAAGCTCAATAACAGATATCGCTGGATTTGATGCAGTAAGAAAAGTTTCGAGGGCAACTGAATCTCATTGTACATTTACAGGATGATTCCGGGAAATCCCATAGTTATGAAGAGGCCCGTACTTTCCTGTATCAATATTACAGAAATCATTTCCGAATCCCCGTAGATACAGAACATACGACAACTCTGTTGGATTACTCTGTGCCGGACATACTGGCAGCGGTAATCGAAAGTCTGGAGGCGCCGTTCATCACAAAAGAAGTAGTCAGAGCGTTAGCGAAAAGAAAAAAAGGAAAAGTTCTGGGGTAGATGCTATTCCTTATAAAATGTATCAACAATTTCCCGATATTTTTGTAGAATTTCTGTCACAAGTCTTTTATGAGATTCGATAAGTGGGATGTATACCCATTGATATGCCGGCCGGGTTGGTTATCCCCATCCCTAAGGTAGGGAAGAGTCTGCACATTAATAATCTAGTGCCCATACAGTTACTTAACACAAATATGAAAATATTCAATAGATGCCTAGCGAACCGGTTACAGACTATTGGCCTACTTTCTTACATCCGCAACAGTATGGTATAGGACCGGACCCTCCCCCTTTTTCGCCTTAGTGAATATCCGCGATTATCTCCATAGTTTTTCCAATTATCCTCCGACTAGATATGCGGTCATAAGCGTAGATTTCGCGGAAGCGTTTAATAAGATCAAGTTGGAATATCTAGGAAGGAAGGAAAAATATGGCATTTTTAAATTTGAGTGTGAAGTGTCGAGCTGTGATGCCCATGACTTCCAAATGAAGTGAATTTTGGCGGGATGAAAAAACAGTATATGAAATGGCAGAGTGCAACTGTCGCAACTCTGAGTTTTTAAAATTTTATGTCAGCGAAGCAAGATGTTAGTTCAGAGCAGTCAGCCTAAGATGGTAAAAACTTCAAGAAAAAGGTAGTATATGAACTGTTTAAAATGGGTGTGGCATTTTATGGGTATTTCGTGGAGGTAAGGATGTGCCAATGTTTTGTAAGGTTGCATGTGGAGACTGTGCCATTCTAATCCACAATGATCGACACTGTGCAGATATGACATCTTTCAGAAGAGTCAGTTCCAACTCTTCATGAAGTTGTATAAAAGAGGTGTCTCTGGGATGACCGGAGATCATGCGAGTCGCACGATTTTGCACTCTTTGTAGTAACAATTTAAGCGATTTCGCAGTGTTACCAGGCTGGAGCAGCATATGTTAACAGAGGGCGTATCATCATGAGATAGACCTGTAAACGAGCTTTTAGTGAGAGTCCATTTCTGTTATTTAGAATAGGATACAGGGCGCAAGTGCGTCTTGTAGCCTTGTGAGCAATATTCTTGATGTGGCTATGAAAATTTAGACGACGGTCGAGTTCAACTCCCAAGTAGGTGACACTTTGATTGTAAGGAAGTTGATTTCCAAACAGAGTGAGTTGATGTGGAGGCTGAGGTCTTCGCTTTGTAAAATGGACTACATTTGTCTTTTCTGGATTTACCTTCAGTCTCCATTTGGTTGTCCAGGATTCCATGCTATTTAAGTGCTCTTGTGCATAACGGAGAGCAAAAAGAATGTGATGTGAAGACGCAAATATTGCCGTGTCATCTGCAAAAGTTGCCAATAATGTATGTGGATGCGTAGGTACATTTGCAGTGTAGAGGTTATACAACACGGGAGCTAAAACTGAACCTTGTGGAACTCCGGATTCTATTGGGTAAGTAGTTGATCTTTTACCGTGATAGGCCACATAGAAATTCCTGTGAGATAAGTATGATTGGATGATACGTATATACTGATGAGGGAATCCTTGTTGATGCAATTTATAGAGTAATCCTTCATGCCATACTTTATCGAAAGCCTTTGATGTGTCCAGGAAGACTCCAAAAGTATGATTGCGGCGATTGAAATTGAGCGTGATATGTTCAACAGTTCGGACTAGCTGAGCTACAGTGCCGAATTGCGGTCTGAAACCAAATTGATGGTGCGGAAAGATTTTTGTCTAAGATAATTTGGAAGAGTCTTGTCTTGAGGAGAAGTTCAAATAACTTGCTAATTACAGATAAGAGACTGATTGGTCTGTGGTTTTGTGGATAAAGCGGATCTTTTCCTGTTTTGGGTATCATAATAACCTTTGCTGTTTTCCATTGTGGAGGGTAATGTCCTAGTTTGATCATTGCATTAAAGAGTCTAGTCAAAAGGACTAGCATTTTTCTAGGCATTCGTTTCAAAGCCATGGCAGGAATTCTATCAGGTCCACTTTCACTTCGACCTCTTATTTGACTGATTGTTTTTTTGGACTTCTCGAGGTTTAATTAGAGTGGCTGGATCAAAAAGATGATTAAGTTGTGTTGTATGTAGGTAATGATTTACAGTCTGAATAGTATCTTCATCATACGGTTCTGGATTTAAGCTGAATTGCGTTTGAAGTTGATAGGCAAAAGTTTCGGCTTTATCTTGATTGTTGTAAACTAGTCCCCTGGTACCATGAAGTGGACGATTAGATTGAGTTCCATCAATTTTAGTGAGGGCTTTAGTAAGCGACCAAAATTCATAATTTGGATATGGTAAGGATTGGAGCTTATCCGACCATTGTTGAGTGAGTAAACGTTGGAGACGTTTTCTGATACGTTTCTTGAGGTTATTCCAGTGGGATTTATATTGCGGATGTCTTGTTTGCTGCCATTTTCGTCTGGCCCATCTTTTAATGGCAATTAGTACTTGGGTACGCAATTCAGCGGGTGAGAACTCTTGATTGTTAAAAGTAGTCCTTTTAGTAGATGTTGTATTAAGGAATAAAGCTGATCTGATGTTTGCAGTAATTTGGTCGACGGCGTGATCAATATCGGCAGTAGAATTCAAAGGACGTTGACAGTTTGTAGTTCTTGTTAACATAGCTGTATATTGATCCCAGTTAGTTGTATATATGTACGGAATGATGGTGCTATCAGTAATTTGTAGATGATGTATGTTTAGACAAACTGGAATGTGATCTGATTCCAACGCAGTAATGGCATGTGGACCATCTGTAATTTGGATGCCCTTTACTAAGGCAATGTCTAAGATATCAGGTCGACCTCCATTTTTGGGAAAACATGTGGGTTCCGTTGTGGAAACAGGATAAACATCTAGTGTGGGTAACGCTTCATAGAGGATGATTCCAGAATTGTTTCGACTACGAGAATTCCAATGCGGGTGTTTACAATTGAGATCACCAGCTATAATGACGTGCTGTCCAAGAGAACTCAAAGAACGAATGTCCGCCGGGTTTAGTGGTATGTCAGGTGGTTTACAGGCTGCTATAAGAATGATGTGGAAATTTTGAGTAAATAGTTTGATGCCAGTTGCTCCAAGAGTTTGTAACGGTGGTATATCAATTTGTTGAGCTGGAAGCTGATTTTTATACATGATTGCAGTCCCACCTTTTATTCCAGGCCGATCTGTTCTTATCATGGAGTAGTTTGAGATTCGGAATGTATGGTGCGGTTTTAGATGTGTTTCATTCATTAACATGATGTCTATGTGATGGTCTTTGAGAAAATATTTAAGTTCAGGATTTTGTTCATAAACCCCATCTGCATTCCACAAAGCTAAACATATGTGTCTTGTGAGTTTCGTATTATTAGGAGCCATCATCGAGGGCACTGATCACGATTTCGACAATGATGGCAATTTTGGAATACTTATCTTCAGCATTCTGTATGCGAAATAAACCTTGCTTTAAGCGTGTAAATATGTGCATGATGTTTAGACCATTAAAAATTTCTTTAATTACATTAAAGACATCTAAAAATGTAGTTCCAGTCCCAGTCGATGAGGACGAGTTATTTTGAGTTTGGTTTGAGTTTTTCTTAGTTGAAGTTTCTGCTGCTTTTTTGTTTGTAGTTGATGGTGCTGGTGTTTTACTATTATTTGTATTTGCTGTATTTGCATAGGTCGATTTGTGAGTTGTTTTTGATGAATTATCCTGAGTTGTGTTTTCTTTGCTTTTTGGATTCGTAGCGGTCTTTTCTTGAGGTGTGATCTTGGTATTTTTATTAGCTCTACGCTGATCTAATGCATATTTTAGGACTTTGCAGCCTCTGTAGTTGGCCGGGTGGTTTCTTGGTTTTTGGCATTCACTAGTTAAGTGGGCCGCTCCACATTTGACACATTGTGGGTCACAAAAACATGTTTTCATAGAGTGCCCAAGCTTTTGGCACCGAAAACATTGGAGCAATTCAGGAGCTCTGTAGGGTTCAACTGCCACACGATAACTTAGAAGATATTCTAAATTGAAAATCTTATGGTTATCCGCTCTTCTATGGAGTGTAGCAAGGAAAAGTGGATGTGGTATTTTTTCACGTGTATCTTTGTCTCTACCATACATTTGTGTTACTTCGCTAATTTGAAATTCGAGATCCTTAAGATCATCAAAAATATCTTTTGCTGATGTATCAATAGGTAATTTTCTAATTACCACTTTAAGAAGTCGCTCTTGTTTTGGTAGTTCAGTTGCATATTGGTATTTTTGTTGTTTACAGTATGCAATCACTTTATCATAATCGGAGTATGAAACAGTTTGAAATCGTACATGTTGTTTTGTATGTGAAATACGTGGACTCGTGTGACAAACAGCAGATAGAGTACGTGAAAATTGAAATTTATTCGTGACACCATAAACATATAATGGTGGAGGTTTGTGACGTTTGTTACTCTTTTCAGTTTATGACTCGTATTCATCATCATTGTCTTCGCCAGTTTCATTCTGACTAAGTGTTTCAAAGCGATTCTGTGTTGAGGCAGAAGCTGCAGCCCCAGTCTTTTTACGGATTTTGGCCGTTTTATTGGGCGGTATCCAATCATCAGATTCAATATCCGCGTCATGATCCGGAAAACCATCCGAGATAGAGTCATGCCCATCATCAGACTTCATTTCGATGGCTTCTGCGTATGGTTGATTTTCAGACGAGTTGCTGGGTACATTAGGATTGATTGGGAGACCAGAAAATTGCTGATCCGAATGTATATTTAATGTTTCGTTGCTGCTTGCTTTTGTTAGATCTTGCATTGACATGGACCGTCTATGATCGTTGCTAGCATGAACTGACGTATGTGGCACTAGGAAAGTATTGGGGGAGGCATTTACTTGAGATGAAGAGGAACCTTTTTTTATGATCCTGACTGAACTGAGTTAGTCCTTGCTTGATGTTGGGAGCATTGCGCGAAAAATCAGGAATATTTCGAAGACGCTTTGTTTTCGGCGTGGGAGCAGGCTGACTACCGCTCTTAGCATGGGATTTGCTGGAGGAAACTGGAGTGGGGGGGGGGGGGCGACATGCCTTAGCAGAAAGCCAAGACTAGGGTCGGGATGGCCCGGTGACCCTAAAAATGGTCGGCGAAAATGGCCCTAAAAAAAGCTAAAATTTAGGACTTTGAAGGCGATAAGTTGGGATTACTTAAATATTTACTTTAATTCTCGTGAACTTTTAGGTTTAAGCTGTCTGAAGACACCACATGTGCTGCATCAATGAGTACAGGCTCCGCAGACTTCAGATCCTATTACTTCTAGAGAAATTATTCGCCTTTCATAGGTTCCCTCCGAAAATAACTCGGATACTTAGTGCGTATTATCGCAGTAGGAAAATGGCGATTAAAACTTACCAACAGTGTACTACAAGTTTTGTTATCAAAGGTAGGTCACTAGCGCAAGGTGATGCGCTTAGCCCACTGATGTATTCCCTGGCGGTGGCTTCACTGATTCACAGGATCGATATCTGTATGAATGCAAATCCTCAGAGATCTCTCACCTTAACGGTACAGTCCTATGTGGGCGATGTGACCCTGTTCACAGGTTCTCCGGCTGAAATTCCCATTATTCAACACGAAATTGAACTGTACGAACGAGCGACTGGGGCCCAGGTATATGTAGATAAAACCAAAATACTAAACTTACCTCCTCAAGCTGATACCGAATATGCGGCATATTATAGAATGGAAGAAGGGATGAAAATTCTCGGGATAGTTTGGCATAGAAATTACAATATGATCAATAGCAAGTATCAACAGGTGTATCAACAATATATTACCAACAGGTGTATCAACAATATATCTGCTGAGCCATAATAATACCAGACGTTTTAATTTGTTAGCTAGATTTTATCTACACTTTTGTTCTTTCCTGTATTTGGTACAGGGCCCAGATCTTCATACCACCCGATTGGTTTGTGAAAAAGTGCAAACCCAGATTACTAATTTTTTATGGCACCGACAAGTGTTTAAGGTCGCTTATACGACCCTAGTGTTACCTTTGAAGGAAGGGGGAATCAACTTCATAGATGTCAAATTGCAAGCTCAAAGCCTTTTACAGAAACGTACGGTACAGATGTTAACCACTTGGGAACATACACTTTCGGCTACTTTAATTGAACATCTTATTCAGGTATGTGATCTTCCCTCCCCTTTCGTTTTACCCATTAACATATCACCGGAGGCGAGAAACAATGTTTTTTCTAGCTCATTTTTTTAATTGAGCTAGCCTATTTCTTAGCAAGGAAAGAAACTGTCGAGGATTGGTTTGTAAAACAAATGTATGTATTTTAAAAAAGAAGTAAGAGTCTAGGAACGCCAGTGCCGGTAAGAATACAGCAATATGCACATGTAGATTGACCACCAATCTGGCGCAATACCATATTCATACGGGCATAATTAATAAACACCAACGAGCACTTTGGTACGCCCTAGTTCAGGACATTGTATTAACAGGAGACAAACGGCACAAAATAGGTATGCAGAATAGCAATCTACCAGGTGCGTAAATATGAAACTAATATTTATGTACAGAAAAGACACAGCGATTGGATGACAATGATAAGAACTATTTTATTCGAAGTATTGGCCATCGCTAGCGATACATTTCTGCCATCGTTCTGGCAATGTGTCGATGCCAGACTAAAAAACCTGTGCCTCTTGTGCTGCAAACTAGTCATCAAGCCATTTTCGTATATTTTCGTAAGATGTGAAGCGCTGGTCAGCAAGTGCGTGTCCCATGGATGCAAATAACTGAACATCGGAATGCGAGAAGTCTGGTGAGTAAGCCGCATGCGGAAGGATTTCCCAGCCAAACGTCGCAATCCTTTTCTTGACCGGTTTTGCTGTGTGGTCGTTTATCGTGAAGCATGTAACCCCTGCTTTTGCTTGTAGAACAAGCAATCACAGACGGCGACAAATATTTTCGGATGGGTTTTAATAAATGTTACTCGAAAAGAAAAATCTGGTCCAAAACTCCCCGAGAACGGCTCCAGGGCTTTAGGGAGATTGACCGAATAGAAGAATGGAGAGGGAGAGAGGAGTGGGTACAGGTTCTTTGGAGATGATACGCGATGAAACGAATATAAAACTAATGTTGGATACCGGGATTAAGTGTCGTAAGTTCCACCATCATAGCCCATATGGAAACTCCAAAAATATGATGTTCTGCTTTCCCCACTAGTCGGATACACTGGGCTTACGTTAAACATTCATGTACAAGAAACTGAACAACGTTCGCGGACGATGGAATTTACGAAACTTATCCCTAAGAATACTCTAATGTCGAAACGTTCTGTTGCTCTCTAAGGCTGTAAAAAAAAGTTTCATTCTCAATTCCCTACCATTTCAGTGTGATTGAAGGTCTCATCTGTAGAAAATAATTAAATAATAATACAAAAAAATAAATAAAAATAAATAAAGAACGCAAGATCAAGAGAAAGGACGTTCAATTTTACCTTTTTAAATGAAACAATCACTTTGGAAAACAGAGTTAAACTTTATCAAACTTAAAAAAAAAAAAAAAAACAATACAAAAAAGGGAGCCCAGGGATAAAGTCCCTGGACGAGTTTGTCCGAATGATGATTGATTTAGTTAACTATTGTTTACTAACAATTTAGAAGATAATGGAGTGACTCCTGTGTGAAAAAGAAATGTATACACCAGAAAGAATTTAACCGTTCCCTCTTCTAGCCATTACAAAATTTGGTAAGAATTAGCTAATGTAACATTTAATATATACATATTCAGAAAATTAACATCGGGAGCACACGAAAGAAACAAAATTAACAGATATTTATATATGACAGGCTTGAATTCACATGAATTAGCAATGAAAAAAAAAATACTAATTGCTTTCTCGTTGCCTAGTAACAACGCACGAAAGAATTACTCACATTAGTCTATACCGTCGGGCTGATTAGATACATATGGAATTTGCTCCTATCACAAAATTTCCCCTCTAGATAAGGTGCTGCGACAAGTATAGCAAACAAACGAAATTTAAAATAATACCTGGCTAGAAGTAGGGAGGACACTAACATTTCATACGTTCCGAAAAGGTTATTTTCTTACGATTGAACACCGAAAAAAATTAATATTAATTTAATATTAGATTACGTAGCCTGAACGTTTAACGTTACTGAATGAGTTTTTCTCTGAGGATGAAATACACCATGCGGACCGCAAAATGCATATGTTGAGAAGACAGAGTATACGTTAATGAATAGAGATGAAACTTGATCGAAATTACGGGAGACGAAAGTGGAGAGTTTGAAATTTGAAAGGATAGTGGGGGGTCATACGTATTGGAGGGAGTATCTAAAAACACAAAAATATAAATGCACAAACATTGTAAGAAGACCCAGTTTGGGTAATTACTGCCTTAAAACGAAATATATCTAATTCTACACATATATATATATATATATATCTACGGAAAAGTGATCACCTTTACTTAACATCTGGATATTTCTCAGCTGAGACACTGGCCAGTTCTCGCGAACAACCACAGCATTGACAAACAGAATGATATAAAACAGTACTTACAATAATTGAACTTGATCTCAATATTGTATTAGATACATCTTGTTCAAGCTAATGAGATTGCTACCGAAATTTCGAGTGAAAAAACAACAACAACTTATTTTTACATAAACGTCTAAATACAGAAAAAGTCGGGTTTACTGGAAACACCGAATCTTTCTTTACACAACCCATGCTTTGACAAATGGCATTAAGACGGTGCGTGGGCGGACCCCAGGTACCATTAACTATTCAGTCGGACGAGGTCCATACGGGAACACTAGGATAGTATCTTTTTACGCAATTCTCAGCTTCAGTTCAGAAAAAAAGAATACCCAGAAAAAAAAATGACATAATCTTATTTCTATTATGCTGAGGTCGCTCGTACAATGAATATGAGATAATAACAATCAGTAATCGATATAGTTAGATTACATTGACCACAGATATGACACAGTTTAATTTTAATGACACGCGAAGATTTACATTTGTATGCATGGAATGATTAAGAAGAATTTGAAATCGGTTGAAAATGATTCCAGTGAAACATTTTGCACCATTTTTGTTCTGTTCAAATGACATCGGTTTGAATTAACGTGGATGTACAAAAAAAATAATGTTGGCAAGCATAGTGCAATGTTTTCTGTGTGAGCAAATGTTAAAAACACAAGAAAAGCAGGAGTTACATTTGGATAAAAACAAATAAAAAAAAAACGTTTCTCTCATTTCCCAAACTAGCTGGACCCGGTTGCGCAGTTGTTCCCCAAATAAAAGTTTATTCTGAGGAATGTGGCCGGAGGCATCCCGGACCTAACTCTATTGTACTTTTTGGAATATTCTTTTTGCGTCTACGAAAAAAAATGAGTAAGTGAGCTTCGAGAAAAACTTTGCAAGTTCTTTGGTGGTGTAAAACACCTCCTGATTATGTTCACAGAACATGTCCGAACTGATGGAAAGTCAAAGGTGGCCTACGCTTGCTCAGTTCCATTACACTGCGGCGATGAACTGGAGAAAAGGTTGTTTCTTTTCTTTCGAACTCTGGCCTTGGGGTGATCGATCAGATTGTAAAAGAACGATGTTACCTGGTTAGATGAGTACTTAGCTGGAGACATCTTGGCGTACAATCGTCCGTCGTTCAGTTCTGGCGTCGTATCTGGGATGCGGGATCGTACCGCTCCAACACAGTTCCAAATATGAAGAACAGGATCTGTCCATTTCACCAATAACACTGATATACTTGCCCACTGCGGTTTACGAACACCACTGTCACTTGAACGATCAGCACCTTCAATCATGTTCATGAGTATATAATTTAGTTCACGTCGGAGGAAGGACAGCCAAGCGTTATCTGGATATTGGGTTTGCACTAAGAAAAGTTAGCAACGCATCGCAATTGTTTTACACCGTATCAAAAAAATAAACGTCGTACTGAGATATTTTTCTTGTGCGCGCGATTGCTGACACTTGAAGGACTTAATGTCACGTCGATGATGTTTGAGCAAGCACTGTCCCAAAAGTTCTTTCTACACATCCGAGTTCGTTCTCTTGACCCAAATTCTTTCCTCCTCCGGAATCCAAATTTTCAAAACATCAGCTCTCATTCGTCGTTGATATCCACAAAGGTAGGTGCCGTTGTCTGCCCTGAAATGTCGTTGGTACCTTCTTGATGAGGTGCGAAAATTGTACGTGATTAAATTCGCGTTGTCGAGATTTTTCCAGCTCCTGACCTCAGCCAAAACGTCACCAGTGGAAGAGTATTCCACGCCTGGAAGTCTCTGTGTCCATTAGCGCCTTCTCTCTGAGGGTGGCCTTCCCTTTCTTCAAGTAGAAAAGTGATTAACCATTGTTCGATGTCGGTGCGGTCCTTCCTTCTTCAGGTGTTTCCCAAATATGCAGGTAACGGGTTTCCACGACAGAGAAATACAAAAATATTGAAACAGGACCAAAGGAAAATCAATAAACAAGAAGATTCGTGAATTTGTTGTTGTATATTAGAAATATTAATTCTTCATGGCCATCACAATTAAAGTAAAAGTACAATTTATACATAGTGGTGATGATGCAACTGTTACAAGCACAATCACTTTATGTTGTCTTTTATCATATTCTGGTCGTTTTTCAAGCAAAGCTTGGTGCAAATCGATCATTTGTTGTCGGTAATGTTGGGTATTAACGGTTTCGCCAGGTTTCAGCAGTTCATAATAGATCACAATCTTCCGATCCCACCAAACACAAAGCGTTGTCTTCCGTCCATAGCGATTTAGTCTTTCAGTCGATGTCGCCGGTTCTCCTGGAGTTACCCATGATCTTTTACGGTTAGGATTCTCGAAATATATCCACTTTTCGTCACCAGTCACAATTCGATGGAGAAATGATTTCCTTTTGTACCTGGCGAGCAGAATTTCGCAAGTTTTTTTTTCGGTTTTCCTGCTGTCGTTCAGTCAATGCATGTGGATCCCATTTTCCCACCTTCTGAATCTTGCCCATGGCTTTTAAACGTATGGAAACTGCTTCTCGTGTCACATTTAATTGATCCGCGAGTTGTTGTTGCATTTGAGCATCATCCTCATCCAACAAAGCTTGCAATTCGCTGTCTGCAAACTTTTTCGGTGGTCTTCCACGTTCTTCGTTTCTCACGTCAAAATCGCCACTTTTAAATTTTGTAAACCACGCATAGCACTGTGACTTACCAAGAGCATGATCACCGAAGCATGATTACTTCGACAAGCATGCGATGCGATTCTGCAGCAGTTTTCTTCAAATGGTAACAAAAGATCAATGCTGTCCGCACATTGTAGTTTGTAGGTACAAATTGCGCCATGTTCAACGCTATTAAACACTACACTATGACATGAAACTTGTCTGGTTGTGAGGTGCAAATCATTATCAGCAGTGAAAAGAAGCAAGTGGCGCCAAGGACGCAGTTTTACGGTAACCACAGTGACAGCTAACGCCGTCTATGCACAAATTCCGGTTTCATATTTACACACCTGGTATGTACTGTATGTAACCAAATTGATAATTTAGAACATGAACTGCAAGACTGTAAAATCAATAGAAAGGTATGGCACATTTTATATGCCACTTTGATAGCTCAAATGTACAGAATAGCTAATAACATGCTAACAGCGCTAGCTTTTGTACTCTTCCTGGACTTTAATTTTTATCTCGTACCAAAACTAATGCAGCGATCTGGTTAACTGGACAAATTATAGGTTTTCTCTGTCTCAATGACGAAAATAAACATCCAGATATATATGTGTAACATTCCTAATGAACGAATACAGGATTATGGAAAACAATTATAGGAAAACTAGGTATGCAAACTTTTTACGTATAATAGAAGAAATGACTCATAACTAGTTTTTCAGATTTGGTCGAAGTATAGAGGTGTAACGCCAGTATTCTACAGAGGAAGGGGCAATATGTTTTTGTTTTTTTCTCTCGCAATTTCTTTTTGTAATTTTAGGAGGACATACACCTCAATTGTACAACTTTCAAGATGTCACAAGTACCATTATGTCATAGGGTCAATGCGAGGAACAGGGAGTGTAGACCTGCCTCCAAATAACATGTAATTGTTTGCGATCTCAGAAATAAAATGATAAGTAAAAAAAAAAAAAAAAGGATGTAGTGGATAAACCACTTGGCAGTTTGTTAAGGGTATCGGGTTCGATCCCACCTTAGAGCAGGAAATTTTTATCTCTTTTTATAACAAATGAAATGACCTTTTTTAATTCTACTTTCGAAAATTCCCCTTCTCCTGCTCCTTTACCGAACATCAGTGAAATAGATTAACTAAAGCCAGGTTAGACATAAATTTCAAGTTTCTAGCTCAAGCCGTTTGACCTAGACGTTGAAATGTCAGTCGGTATAGTTATATTTAAAACACAAACACCCAGCTTCCTCCCCTTCTCGGGCAAATATCAAAAAGGGTGAAACGCGTGCCTAATTATTTTAAGAGGAAAGCGTAAATACCAAATTTCTTGCTTGTAGACTTTATGGGCATTGCATATTAAAGTAGTTGCAACCCCATTTCACCCCTTACGAAGCCAAATATATATAATTATATATAT